>JAIKVD010000845.1:0-14514 GCA_024679075.1 Phytophthora uliginosa
GCAGCTGCGGGCGGCACCGCGCCGCGGTCCAAGCGGCAAGAGGACGCCGACGTTGCGCCGCGTAGCAATCTTCCTGCAAGGCACTGCTGTCCTGATATGACGACCATCAAATCGGCAAGATTAACACCGCTACTGTACATGTACATACAGTACAGTACTGTCCAACCAATTCAATCCGCACCGCAAAACAGTTGCAGGCCAGCAGCAGCAGCGGCGGAAGTTCGCTGCTGCTGCTGCTGCTGCTGTTGCCGAGGCAGCGGACGACGGCACAGAGCGCAGGCAACCAGGGAGCCTCCGACTCGAGTTCCTCATCAGGTCGATTTGTCTCTGACTCATTTTGATGGTGTGTACCGTACAGTACGGTCCGTACTACTTGGTACAACAGCGCGAAACGAGAGGGCTACTGTACGTACTCTAGACCCCTATTTAGGTGTTGCTTGATGTGGCGTTCGTTTTTATATATTAATAGATAATGTTCTTATAGAGGGTGCTAATATGAATTGAGGAACGCGAGCATAGCGGGTGAATTTCTCAGTCTCGAACTTTCTGGCGAAGAAGAAACATGGACGAGGTGGAACTGGAATGCGCGGTGTATCGCGAAGCAACTGTGTTTCCCGTGAAGATCGCACTTGATGCGAAAGTGAGCGCGCTGCAGGACGCTATCGCTGGCATCTTGAGCACAGAGCAGCACTCTGTTCCACCAAGACTCGTGAAGCTGTACGTGGCGGACAAGGACGACGCGTGGCTGAAGCACGACGAAAGTGTAGAGAGTTTCTTACGAGGCGAGATCGACAAGAAGTACAAGGCAACGCGCCCATCCTGGAAGCTTACGAAGAAGGAGTTATTTGGATCAGAATTCGTGCTAGGAGAAGAGAGAATTCACGTCTTGGTAGAACTTCCACCTCAACAACAAACAACAACGACAAGGGAAATGGCACGAGAAAGTGGAGGATGTGAGAAGAAGAAGAACTCCGACGTCAAAGACTCGCATTGTGACGCGACCTGGGATGAGTCGGTGCAGCGAATGGAGGTTGGCGACATCAACTATCCCGGCATTGCGATCAGCTGGGCAGACGATGCGACATTGCATGCTTGTCTGGGAGTTGCTGGTGCTTCTATTCCACAGGGAGCAAATGATGCTGCGTCTGGCGTTGCATTGCGAGCCTGGTTTTCAGGCCTGGTCGTTGCGGTCAATGCTAATTCTCCTGTGATGTTGGCAGGAGGAATCCCATCATCGGAGTTCTTCGACCATTTATCGATGGACGAATATGGAGCCATCGTGCAGGCCCTGCATGTGGTTCCGATCATGGTGGTGTGGGGATTTGGTCTGACTGTTGGTGGTCTCAGTGCTGGAAGATTCTACATGGTGACGGATACTGGAAGAGGCAGGAACCATGCAATGCAGCAGAGTTTTGTGCCGTTCTTGTAATGATGATTCAGACGTGGAGAGCCATTCATCTTGAAAGTGACCTATGCTATATTGGTTCTACTCTCAACAAATTGTCATGGCGTTGGCAAGGTCACAAAAATAACTTTCGACGCTGGCTCAAAGGTAAGCATACGTATTTGTCAATCTTTCCATACTTTCAAACTCATGGAATTGATAAATTCAAGATCACTCTCGTGAAGGAGTATGAAGTTGTAGACCAACAGCATCTTCAAGCGTATGAGCAGCTTTGGATTGCAAAATTTGGTAAAACAGCAGTGAATAAGAATAAAGCGTTTACGATAGATCAGCTGCGCAAAAAGGATTACCGGGCAAATAATAAAGAGAGCATCAAGGCCTACAATAAGGAATACTATAATGCAAACAAGCAAAGATGGGAAGCAATTTCTAAAGAGCGACTAGCAACTCGATTCAATTGTGAGTGCGGTGGCAGACATTCTGCTGCAAATCGCCATGTTCACATTCGATCGCTGAAACACAGACGGTGGGTAGAAGAACAGAATGCTTAGATGGTGATATTGTTTTGCCAAGGACTCAAAAAAATTAGAGATTTTAAGATATAGATATAGATACATAGTCATGGCGAGCCGATACGCGGTAGGCGTCAATCATAGAAACGACACATGAAGAATATGAAAGTAATTACATCGCTTCTACATTATATCAAATATGTTTCAGATATATTCGATAATAATTGGAAACTTTAATGATGTATATATAGCAGCGATGGACATCGAGTATGTTGACGATGAAGCTATTGACTCGCCAGTTCATATCGATGAAAACCACTACAAAGCAATTGATGTAGCTCAATCAGTTCAACAGGCAGTAGATCAATCAGTTCAATCACAACACAGACTCTTTTGTCCAACCCTCGAGACCTTGGCCAACATGAAGCAAAAAAAGTCTCAGAGATAAAACCCTGAAGCTGATTATGATGGATTTTGAGCGAAGTAAGAAGTAGCTGCTTCAATCTTTTTGTGTACAATTGCTGCAGACGTTGCACTTCACTCTTGATAGTTTCCAATTTTGCAATTTTATCAGTGCAAGTATTGATGACGATGAGTGCCAGGTTCCGATACGTACTCTCAATATCATCGGGTAGAAACGCACGATTAACGAGATCAAGCTCCTTTTGCGCTCGTTGCATATGTTCTTTTTGCTCTGCAATCATTCTGTCAATACATTCAAGCTCATGGTTAGGCTTAAAGCTTTCAAATCGTGTAATAAAGCGGAGGTATAGATGTTTTCTGAAATTGTCAACTTCGTCTCCCATATTACTCGATTATGTAGTACTACCACAGATATTGTTTTGAGAACCAGTCAGCTGTGTAAGGATGTTGCTCATCAATCGGCCCATGCCGCTTGTAGTATCGTTCTCTTCGCTTCATATCTTTGTGATCATACCCACGGTATGCTATCAAATTTTTGCGATCTTGGTATTGCTGATAGGGCTCACCACTGCGCTTAATTGCTCCAAGCGATATTGTGAAAACCGACAAAGTGTCCAGTCCAGTTAAGCTAATAAGGAGGGGTAGAAAACATATAAAAAGGGGTACGGAAAATACTAAATCGTAGGATTGGCGATAGAACGTCCATATGCAAATCTCGGCCAAATGCTAATGAATGCTCTGCTCCCTGGGCTTATTAAAATAGCCGCAGAGGTGCAGCAGCCAGAACTACGACTACAAGCAGCTAGTACTCGTGCAAAAGTAGCTCCGCGCATAATATAGGGGGGAATAAGTATTATATGTGCTCATTGGGATTTATATATATGCTACAGCTTCGAGTTCGCAGCCCACATTGATCTGCGCCGTTTATATATACAAGCTGCCCTCAGAATGCCCAGCTGATACCAGGCATTCGGAGCCATTTGCTTATAAATCGACGGCAATCCGCGATATATGACCAGGGATGGGGAACGCCAAATCGGAGTGGCATCCTATTTATATATATCAAAGCAAGGGTTCATCCGCTTAATAAGCACTTAAAGCGATCGATTTGCAAAAAAATAGGACATAGTGGTCGGTTTTCACAATACGACTCTACCATCACTAAGTAATGCATCGTATTTTTTGTCTTTGCGCGTAGAAACGCGGAATTTATAGCTTAGGACTTGCATTATCTATATTACAGATGTGATTATTCAAGCTGCTTGAATAGCTTGTAGAACTCATCTTCTTTTTCGTGCTGCAAGTAGTACAACCAAAGCATGCAATACTGGCCACAGTGCCCGAATCGAGGATCTTGAATATCAATCTCACGATAGCCATAATCTTTTGCAATGACGCGAGGTCTTGGTAGGCCAAGAGGATCAAAGTAGCGCTTGTCTTTGTTCGAAGCTGCGAGCCAATGCGTGCCACCGATTCGAGGCGTACCCATGTTGATAATAGCGTAATCTTTGCTTATGTCTAGATTCTCTTTGAAGTCAATCTGATCAACTTTGACTCCGAGATCTTTCGCAAGTTTTAATAGCTGATCATCGGTCGTGCGAGAGAGCTTAATTATTTTTTTTGCGCTCATTTGAATTATTTTTCGCTCGAGCTATATTTTTGTATAATATAAGACTCAAAGCTTAATAATGTCTTCAGCAAGTGATATCTCTGCTTTCGAACACTCTGTCGAACCAGCTCCAGCTGAAACGCTCTTCCGTGATAAGAAATGGACCTATATCCAAGATTCGACATCGAATACTGGTCAGTACTCTGGTCAAATTCAATTCAATCTTTCGACGATCTCTTCGCAAGCTTCATTTGTGAACTGGGAAGAAGCAGTCATCGAACTTCCTGTCAAACTTCAGATTACTGCAAATTCGGTGATTACTTTGGCTGCTGGATGCGCACCTTGCACGTATGATCAGCTAGTTCCAAAAGCCGGTTCGTGGCAATGGATTGATAGTTGTCAAGTAGTTATTGATGGGGTTGCTGTCCAAACTAATCAAGTAAAGGAAAATGTCAATGCTACTTTCAAGGCGTTGACTGAAATGGATTATAACAGTTATATTAAGCGAGGTCCAACGAGTAACTTTGTCCTTGATGAGTATCGCCCTCCTGTTTCTGCCGTTCCACAAACTCTTGATAATCTTCCGACCGCATCGTATTTGAATACTACAGTAGGTGAATTCGGTTTATCCAATACGTTTAATAACTCTGGTACCGCAGAGCGCAGTCTCGTTACTGGGCTTGATCCAACAGCTACTAATAACAATACTGGTAAATTACTTGGTGACATCACTGGAGAGGGTTCGAATCTGCAAGCAATTGCAAAGCCCCAAGTTTATGTTCGACCAGTAGGAACTAGTGGATCGCTAGCAGTTGGAGATGTCCTCTACACATCCTTCTACCTTGCTTGCATTAAACTCACAGATATTTGTGATTATTTTAAGAAATGTCCAATGCAAAAGAACACGAGAAGATTCATTTATATTAACTACAACAGTTGTACGACCAATATGACATTCAGTGCAGCTGGCGCTATGACCCCAAGCAATATTAGTTCGATTAGCTCAAACATGAACTTTGGTAGCACTTGTCCAGTAATGTGAAATTATGCGTCATTAGCATCAAATGCGGCATTTAATACTTCGGGAGCAAATACTACTGCAAGTGGGTTGTCCCTTCCTGCAAACGCCCAAATTACGGTAACTGCTGATATTAACGGAACGTCAACTGCTAATGTAAATCTCACGCCACCTCAAACATTCTCTCGTTTATTAGTACCAGCGTATAGTCCCAACCCTTCGGCTGACCAAGCTTTGATCCAAAAGAAAACATTTCGATATTTTGAACGTGTTGCTAATCGATTCGTTGTCAATCCAGGTCAATCTTTCACGTGGACAGTATCGAATGGTATCGCCAATCCCAAGAAGTTGATCCTACAGCCGATTATTGTTAATGCAACGTACGGTGCTACAACCGAAAGTCTTACCCCATTCCGTAGTATTTGGAGTACAGTTCCAGCAACAACTTCGCATTTTGCTTCCATCAAAAACCTTCAAGTTACTGTGGGTAATATTCCAATTTGGAACAATCCTGTCAGCTTTGGTTACGATCTCTTCGTACAAGAAATGAGTATATCCGGTATCGATGGAGGCCTCGATGATGTCACCACCGCAGGCATTCTAAACCAACGATTGTGGGAATCGCTTTACCGATTCGTTGCTGTTGATATTGGACGACGTTTACCAAGCGAAGATGGTGCTAGCAAGTCCATTGTTATTTCTGGTGTATCTAACTGCGCTTATCCGATGGCTATTGAATATCATGTATGGCGTGAAGTTGTTGCTACAATAGATACTGCATGGGTACTATTTCGCAAGGTCCAGTTCAAAGCTAAATCCGAACATATATATGTCGCTGTATCTACCAATTTGTTTTTGATTCTGTTCAATATAGTATCCAATATGAACGGGTTCTTCACTGATAATCAAACGAAGCAAAAAGCTTACGATCGTTACTACAATGCAATGGCGAAAAGTGATTTTGTTCAAGGTGCGAAGTTAAAGGCAATGCTTCAGCAACAAGCATTGGATGATGCTAGCAGCGATTTTTTGGCAAATTTAGTCCAACAAGTCATGAACAAATCGCGTGATTATGACTAAGATACGATCACAAGCAAATTAACAAAGAAAGCTCCTCCAGTCATTAAGGGAGAAGATGTGAAAAAAAGCACAAAACCTTTCAACTACGTTCCAGAGCAAACTGATACAGGATATAAGGCTCCAGAAGAATCACAATTTTCATACGAAGAGGCGATTGACGACGAGAACTTCAAGAAGTATATGGACGAAATGGATTACACTAAATTTCATAAAGGAATAGATCTGGAACTAGCCGTTCAAAATCGGGTAAAGAAGTACATGAAAAGAAACAAAGAGTTTCGCAACAAGATTTTCCGAAGTAATCGCAAAGCCACTTCCGATGAAATTAATGACAAAGCAACTGAAATAGCGGAAGTTCTCCTGAAACGTAAACGAGAAGCACCGGCACCAAATGAGGCATCTCCAAATATACGACCAAGATCTCGTATGAATCAAGAAGAACCTGAGCGGAAAATCAGCGATGTTGATCTCGACGATCGCCAAAAAAAGATAGATAGAGGGGTGGTAGAATATTTCGACAAAGTAGTCGATGAATTCAAAGGAGCGAGTAGAAAAAAACTTTACGAATTGATCAGAGGCACATTTAAACCGTCTGTGGATAATAAAAGAGACCCTAACTACTTTGATACACAATACCCTAAAATGGGGGGAAGACATACAACTGCGAACATGAAGCAATTCAAGGAAACATTGAAGAAATGGATAAAAGAAGTGTATGAAATTAAGTGAGAAAAAGAAGTTGATATTGCTACATAGAGAAGCTATGCTCTCGATGATCGTCTTCATCTTTGAATGCAAATGCACTTGGAGCTTTTTCTTTGCTGGTTGAAATAAATTTATTTGTCAATATTCCTTTCACGCCCCGAAGCACTTCTATCTTTTTTTGCTTCAAATCTATCTCAATCACACTCGAATCTTTTTCATCGTGAACTGGCAGTAGAATTCTGCCATCAATTATCATCACTGAATTTGACGGTATCACAGTCGAGTTGACTATGGCTGTTCCCTCAGGCAATGGCTTAAATTTCTTGCTTCCCATTGCTCTATATTAGATGATTAGATATCAGATAGTTTACGGTAAAGCTCGTCGATTTGCTGCTGCTGCTTCAGAATTACTTTATGCAATAAGCAGACCATCTTGCTATAATCAACAGAATATTGAACATTCTCTAGATCAACATCTGTGTCTTCGATTGGCAAATTCTCTACGTCAATGAAATTTACACAGTGGGGCAATCCATTTCGAATTAGATCTTGAGCTTTATAACCCAATTGAAGAGGCACTGAATCATCTTGCACCTTGTACCTGAACATCATCGGCTTGACTTTAAGCATTGCATCCACAATCGAGTCATTCAATTCAGTAAAATCCTTCTTTATTCTTGCATCCGAGGTAGTATAAACTCCCGATCCAGCCCAAATAGCATTGCTTGCTTTGATACTCACTGATATAGAACTTAGCGGGCCTATTGTGCTAACTAGACCACCGCTCCGTAGGAAATATGCAACGCCGGTGCTACCAACATCAACGGTACTTGAAACACTTGAATTTACCTCAAGTGGCGCGGAAGGTGTCGATACCGCAATGCCTAAACGTCCAGCAGCAGTCAATGTTACTTTACGACTATTATTGGTCATAATGACGAAATCATTATTTGATACAGTCCCCATATAGGCAGAGTTAGTACTGGTTCCTGAGCTCCCGTTGGAAAGCTGGAAGGCAAAAGCAATAGGAGCACCAACGTTGGACGATTCAAAAAGTGCGGCAGTATCGAATGCCGTTGATCCATCGTTAAACGCGTTTGTGCATCGAATATACATATTACCCTGTTGTAGTGTAATTGGAGCCGTTCCCAGAGAACTGCTATAAGGAGTGTTCGTATTGAATAATAATTTTGGAGTAGTATCATTCACCAGATAAAGACATCCCCCACTTGAAGGCGTAACAGTTGAGCCATTTGGATTGAGGCAGATCGCATCGGCAGATGTGGCCAATGCGAAAGTGTGCGGATACCCTGTTTTATATGGTTGTGAATTACCAACATTGAAGCAAAATCGATGCGTTTGTGAAGTAAAACCCACTGAAGGCTTGTCGTTCCACTGAATATTTAGTAAATCGTTTGAACTGGCGGCAACCCCTCCAATTTGAGCCGTAGGATCAATAGATGATACCAGATTCAAAATCGGATAAGTTCTATTGGTACTGGCAGATCCATCGATTTGGGTACCGATAGTCAACGGACTAGAATCGTCAGCTCGGTAAACTCTGATACTGTCTCTCAAACTTGAATTTGCAAAGAATTTCATCTGGTTTGTAGTTGCACTGCCGGATACGAATTGAATCACTGAATTGGAGTTCGTAACCATTGCTTTGCTAGCTGATACTGTACCTGGCGTGATTCCACTTAGGTAAGTTCCGTATCCAGAGATACCATTGAGATCTGAAGCTGTTGCTGTGACTAGTGTTCCATTCATGTAAAAGCTGGTGGAGTTAAGAGATCCGCTAACATCTAGTTGATAGCTTGGAGAGGTAGTGTTGATGCCAACATTGCCACCTGACTTGATTGCAAGCCTTCTCGTATTATTTGCACCAAAGTATAAATCATTAGCGGTTGTTGTTCGAAGGTCGCATGCTCCTCCTGAGCTCGCTATCCCAACTGTGAAAGTGCTTACAGCAGCCGAGTTAGTGAAGGAAGCTACATTGCCTTCTGCACTTTGTGTATGGGTAATACCTCCCGATAAACTCAAGCTAGATAGAGTTCCGACTGATGCGATATTTGGTTGAGCTGCCGTGCTTAACATTCCCGTAATCGATCCAGATACTGAAAGCGATGACAACGTTCCGAGAGATGTGATGTTTGGTTGAGCGGCTGTGCTAAGAGTTCCTGAAATATTTCCAGATACATTCAGAGATGATAGAGTTCCAAGCGACGTAATATTTGGTTGATCTGTTGTGCTCAGTGTTCCCGTAATTGATCCGGAAACCGTAAGTGATGACAACGTTCCGACAGAAGTGATGTTTGACTGAGCAGATGTCTGAATAGTTCCATAGAAATTTGTAGCTGTAAGGTTTCTGAATGAACTGACGTCCTTGTTTGCATCGACCATAACAAGTTTAGACGCTACGATTGTTCCAGCTGTCACGCCTGAGAGACTCGACAAGTCAACTACAGATCCGGCAATTGTCAATGATCCACAGGCAAGGCTTCCAGCTACAGACAGCGAGCTAAAAACACCGGTTCCACCTAACTTTTGATATCGTTTGTCTCCAACAGCAATTGTGAGATAGTCATTTGATCCGAGGTAGAATGAACTGTTGAAGATTGGACTGTTTGTTGTCGGAGGTAGAGACATTTTGATTACCTTTATATAAGAACGAAGAAAGATGCTCAACTTCTATCTATACCAAAGTCAAACCTCAAGAAATACCCAACGAATGAGTACTTTGAACTTCCTTTTCGAATGTGCGTCGCAAGTCCATCAGGCAGCGGAAAAAGTAACACTGTACTATATATCATCGCTTTGTTGAGCAAATGCTTCACGAAGATTGTTATCTGTACGAAAACAAACGAGACACTCTATGATCATCTCAAAGAAACCATCGATAATGTAGAGGTGATCGAGGAAGGCATGGTTCCTGCAATGGGCGAATATGATTATGAGACTAGCAAACTCGTTATATTTGATGACTTGGTCCTTGAACCAAAAACGACTCAAGCTCAGATCGGTCAATATTTCATCAGAGGTCGAAAACAAGGCTGGAGTATGATCTATATCAGTCAAAGCTACTTCGGTATTTCAAAAACAATTCGCATCAATAGTCAATATGTAGTACTTGATCGAAACTTGACACAGCGTGATCTCACAATCATTTTCCGGGACTTTCCAAGCGATATGCCAATCAAAGATTTCATTGATCTTTACAAACGAATCACAAGCGAAAAAATGTCGACAATGATGATGGACATCATCGAGAGAAAGATCTACCAAAATGTCATCGAGTACATATGCGAACTGTAATTGTATGGTCGAGTCAGACTTTTTTTGTCTCATCAGCAAGCGAATACACACGTTAGAGTCGATTATCTGGAGTGGTTGCATATTTTGATCCAAGAAGCTCAGCGTAATTTCATTATTTGTCCCTTGCATCGGACAATAAGCATTTCCTTGCCCCTGATACGTAGTAATAAGGCCTCCGTAACCAACACCTGCAGAAGTAAACGTATGAAGAACTTGGTTGTTGCTTGCGATTGGATTGTAGAGATTAGATAATGTAATACTACACTATTTACTGGGTCGACATTTGGTGTTATGATACTATTTATAGCATAAACGCTAGTAGTTTGAACGCTGGGGAACGTACCATTCGAAAATCCAATAATCGAACCAAATCCAGAATTATCAATGAGTAATTGCGGCGTATATGCAGTAGCTGGCATTGTCGGAAATCCAGATGCGGCTGTATAACCAGTAAGATTCTTGACTGGTTGCATCGTTAGCTGGATCGCGTAAGCTGATGGATTCTCCGCGCATGAAATGAAGTAAAAGTACTCACCAGTCGAATTGTTGGTTAAATACAAGTTGTTTTGAATTGACCAGTATTGGAGGTAATTATTTATATCAGAAGCGCTGTATGTGCCATCTGGTAAAGCAATCGAATATGTGGTCGTAGTTGCTGCTGTTGGCCAAATAATCTTGAATGTATTATTTTGGTGTTGAGCAGTGATCTATTGCAATCTGTCGGGGAGGCCTCGGCAAATGCCAAATCTCAGCGCGACTCAGTCGAGTTACCTCGTTACTTCTTGGAAACTTTTTGCTACTGAGCTCTCTTAAACCTAACGCATTCTGCTCTCGTCGCACCTCGTCGCAGACCTTGCACTCTCAGCTTGTCGTATCCCTTATACCGCAACCGACGGTGCAAACGGGCAACTTGCAGATACACACATGGGAAAGCGCACATCTTTCCAACACGCCGTCCTCCGAAGATCACTTCTTCGGAACCTTCACAACCACCTAGCGTCCAACTTCCGGGCCCATCAGTAAGCCCATACGTTCAGCCGTGGGGCGCCGTCCAGCAAAGTACTGCTTGCGCTTCACTTCGCGTGGAGTGGGAGCCGTGGCAGGTACCATGCCCATGAGGGTCTTAGTCTTGGCGAACTTTGGAAGAGCCAAGGGCTTCGTCAGAGCATCAGCAGGGTTATCCAATCCAGACACCTTGCACAACAGTACTTGTCCTTTCGTAACTTGATCTCTCACAAAATGATAGCGTAGCTCGATATGCCGTGTCCGTCTGCTGTAAGTCGGATTTGTGGCGAGGGCGATTGCCGACTGGCTATCAATCCCAAGATTGAAGTGAACCGGAATGGTTTCAGGCAGCACCTCCATCCACAAGTTAGCAAGTCCACGCCCTTCCATGCACGCCTCGCAGGCGGCCACGTATTCTGCTTCGGCCGTGGACTGTGCAACTACAGACTGTCTGCGTGCCGACCAAGACACAGGACCACCAGCAACCTTCAGCACAAAACCCGAGATACTTTTTCTAGTATCTGGGCAATTTGCCCAGTCAGCATCGCAAAATCCGTTGATCGTGATGGCGTCAGTCATGCTATCAGCCTTCTTGCGGTCGAAAAATATTCCGTGATCTTTGGTCGCAGCGAGAAAACGAAGTATACGTTTTACGGCCCCACAGTGCTTGTCAGTAGGCTTGGATATAAATCTGCTCAGTTGGCCAACCACATAGGCCAGATCCGGTCGCGTTGTGGTAGCGAGATACATTAAACTACCGACGGCAGCACGATAGTCAAATGAAACGTCAGTTTTCGGGTGGTATGGTTTCGCGGCTTGGAGCTTCATTGACGTCTCCATTGGGGTACGGCAGCCTTGGGCTTCCGAGAATCCAAATCGGTCCAGTATCTGCTGTGCATACTTGGTTTGGTGTAGCTTGATCCCCTCCTCTCTAACACGCCGAGGAAGTCGTGCAAGATTCCTTGATCTTTGATCCCAAAGGCCTGATCTAATTTCTGGAACATCGCCACCTTGAATTGCTCATCGTTCGACGCTAATATGATGTCATCTACGTACAACAGCAGTAGCGCCGTCACACCGTCCTTGCAATACACATACAGACAAGGTTCTGTCGTGCACTGAGTGAAGCCTTCGTTGATCAACCTCTCGGTGATCGATTCATTCCACTCTCGACCCACTCAATCAATCCTGGCCGATGCTTGCGCTGACATCTTTTCCAATTGAACCGGCGTTCAACGAAGGCAACCCGCCCGTGTTTTGTTGTTGATTTTTCGGCTCACCACTGCAGTCACGTGCCGCTCCCGCATTGTGAGTACTGCTATATACTGGGAATTGACCTTCACCACCTAAAATGCGCCGGTCAGGTATAGAGACTTCACAGTAAAAGCTGGTTGGGCTTCCAATCTCCTCCGTCTTTGAGGCTGCACCTCGCATTGTAGCGGAAACACCTCGGCTGGTGGAAAATAAAGGCACTGGATTCTGTGGCTGGTTTTCTTCAACCTCACTTCCTCTAGTGCCAGTTCTCTCAAACTCCCTGAGTTCATTCTCCACCCGCCGCAGCTCCTCGGTAGTTCGTAGCCCCTCGAGCGATCTGCGGTGACCGGCATTTTCAATCGACCCCTCGAGACGCTCCGAGCGCTCGGTAGTCTCGCTTTCAGCCTGGTCCGGACGATCTAAATTGATTGTGGTAGGTTCACTGTCCGGGTTGACGTACGATAATTCTGCAATGGCGGCCGCTGTTTCTTCGGCGTGGCGATCCTTAAACACGACGTCTTCATTGTATCTGGCGTCGAGAGCGTATCCAATTGCGCGCGTGTCAGGATAGTATAATTTGCAACCAAGCCGCCCATATTGGTATCCAAGAACAAACCCAACCTTACTATTGGGAGCGAACTTCTTTCGTGAAGGTCCGACCTTGTTGTGAGCGTACGCTAAACATCCGAATCGTCGAATATGGTGCAGGTCAGGCTGGCGTCCCCACATTGCTTCTTATGGAGTTTTTCCTATCGCGCGTGTGTACACCCGGTTCTTTATGTAGACTGCTGTCTGCACTGCATCCACCCAGAACGACATAGGAAAGCCCGAGTCGGTCATCATAGTCTTCTGCATACCTGTTAGCGTCTGGTGGGATCTCTCACACAAATTAATATGTGACGTGCTCTTAGGCTTCCTGGCGTGTTCGATCCCTTGTAGCTTGTACCAGTCGTCAATCTCGTCGTTCCAGAATTCGCCTCCACCGTCCGTGTTTATTTCGCGCACACGCGAATCAGGATTTTGTCTATCAGCCCACGTCACGTAGCGCTTCATGTGAGCATTTACCTCAGGTGCGTTTTTAGTCTTGAGCGGGTAAATAGTAATGTACCGAGTAAACCCATCGAGAATCACCAGAACCGCTGCGTAACTCGTGCCGTTTTCAGTCTCAGGAAACAAGAGATCGGCAAACACAAGTTCATTCTTCCGTTTGAGGTCCCGATCCAGCGACCTGGTGAGAGGTTTGGCTTTTTGCTTGCCATTATTTTCCACTGAGTAAATGTGTCGATCCGAATCATAGTGAACTTTGAAGTCCTGGTCTTCCAGCTTCGACTGCGAAATAAGGTTTTCGTGTCTCTCAGCGTAGTATACACCCTCCAGCTGAAGAGATACTAATCTACCCCGGACTTCGAACCACAGCTCAATCGTTCCGATTCCTTCAGCTTGTGTCCATCCATGGCAGCTCCGGATCAATTGCTTTTGGTCCCCCTCCAGATCCTTGTACTCGACGATGTAGCTCCTATCCCCTACAAGGTGTCGGTTAGTAGCACAATCAAAACACCATCGACTAATCGAGTACGGCATGTCGTCCGTGGTTTCATTAAAAACAGCGTCGGCGCGGAAATCATCAATGATTTCCGCGCCGACGCTGTCGTGAAGACACAGAGCACGCCGAGTAAGGAGAAAAAAGCTTGCGTGTTTAATGTTTTAGGCCACCCTTACGTTTCAAGCTCCGCAAAATCTAATTCATCTTGGTTGCGTTCAGTAGCAGCGAGCTGAGCTTTGTTCTCGTTTGAAAGAGGTCCCACGGGATCGAAGTAGCCTTGGTTTTTCCAGCCACAGTGGTTGAACACCTTGCTCATGTCAAAACCTTTGAAGCGTTGGAATGTTTGGACGACGAATGGAGTTAAATCTCGCCCACTAGCTTCAGAGTAGTGTCGTTGAAAGGAGCGCTTGACATAGCCGAAGAGGAATTCGATAGGATTAAAAAACGGACAGTACGCCGGCAAGAAGATCACCACGACACCAACACTTCGTAGATAGTGTATAATTTCAGGGTGCCGGTGGATGGTAGCCCCATCCATGATCCAGACTGAATTTGGCCCAGGGTAATGTCGGATCGGCCCTCTGGCGCCGTGTACCAGATCTTGACAGCACTTAGTGAACTCTAGCCGATCGAAAGTCCCTTCCG
>JAIKVD010000846.1:0-14486 GCA_024679075.1 Phytophthora uliginosa
GCACGCCATCACGAGGATGGACATTGCCGGCCGCGACGTCACGCGCCACCTGCAGCTGCTGCTGCGGCGCGCGGGCTACAACTTCCAGACGTCGGCGGAGCGGGAGGTGGTCAGGGAGATCAAGGAGAAGCTCTGCTACGTGGCCTTCAACCCCACCAAGGAGGAGCAGCTCGAGGCGGAGAAGTCGGCTCTGGCCGTCAAGGACATGCTCAGCGCCAAGACCAAGCCGTCCAGAGCGTCGGGGGACGACACCTCGGCGTACTACCTGCCGGACGGCACGCTGCTCAACGTGGGTGTATTGTATTGTGTCGAGAGGCTGGTTTTATTTCGGTGGACATTCATCCTAACGTTGTGCTGCTGTTGGTTGTTGCGTTCGTGCAGATCGGCCCTGAGAAGTTCCGAGCACCGGAGGTGTTGTTCCGTCCGGAGATTATTGGGTCGGAGGCACGTGGAGTGCACGAGTGTCTGGTGCAGGCCATTATGAAGTCGGACCTGGACCTGCGCAAGACGCTTTTCTCGCAGATTATCCTTTCCGGGGGCTCGACGCTTTTCCCGGGTTTCGGCGACCGCTTGCTCGCCGAGGTGCGCAAGAAAGCGCCCAAGGATATTAAGATTCGTATTTCAGCTCCGCCGACACGCATCTACTCCACGTGGATCGGTGGCTCCATTTTGGCCTCGCTTGCGACGTTCAAGAACATGTGGATCACCAAGAGCGAGTATGAGGAGTACGGAGTTTCCATCCTGCATCGCAAGAACTTGTAGGCGTCGGACGGAGGTACGGTAAGCACAGAAGAGGACTATGCCGACCCAGCTTGCTGCGAATTCTGTCGTTGTTTTGGTGTGAACCGAGCGGCGTAGGCTGGTTGCTCTCCTGGCGTAGAGATTGCGAGGACAGTGGATAAGCAATAATACAGACGAAAAAGATCATCATGAGCATGCAGTTAGAGATGTACAGGCTGAAGGAAAGCAAAGAGTCTGATGAGCTCCTATTTACAGTTAGTTGTGTGTTTTCTAGCTCCTACTCGGAATACCGTCCACGCTCAGCAGGCCTGCACGTTGCCGCTTGGGTCTGCGAAGACTGAAGCGGCTTAAAATGAGCCATCGATCAAACCAGCTCGGGCTGCGCGACGCTTGTCCTCCTGTTGTCTCCGCTTCACCACCACCATCGAAGCACCCCAGAACATGACACCCCAGCCAAGCCAAACCACGGCAAAAAGCAGCACGTCGCGAAGACCGGAGTGGTCCTCTGAGCAGCGAGGGTTGAGCTTTGCCTCACCGTCAATTTCCACAGTGCCGCAATGAGGAGCCCACGCGTCCTTGATAAGGCCCAAAATGATAGGGGACGGCACATCTCCCAGTGCGTGGATGATCAGCGTGTTCGCCGCGACGGCCATCGACTGACGCGACTTGGGGAAGAGCTCAAGCACGGCAATCGTCTCAGGCACGGACAGCGCGCACATGCAGAAGAGACACAAGGTGAGGAAGATCAGGCACAGCATCTTGGTGCTAGCGAAGGCCACCATCACAAGTCCGAACACCACCGAGGCCAGCATGAAGTAGAACAGCGCGTTCACAGAAACCACGCAGCGGCGGCCAATCTCGTCGGGCTTCTTCTTCGCGAGCCAGTCGACCAGCATACCTCCCACGGGCGTACCAATGGTGCCGGTGATGGCCACAAGTCCACCGAAGATGAGCGACACCGTCGTCTCGCTCTCAAAGAGCCCCAGACCGATGAAGATAGCAGGACTGAAGGTGCTCATGGCCGCCAGCGAAAACGTGTAGGCCGCGTGTCCGAGGATGATCAGCATGAACGGCAGGCAGCTGAAGATGCCCCACCATTCCACGAAGAACGACGGCTTGGGCAGGGGCAGGCCACGGCCCTTGTCTTCCAGGAACGCCGTCGCGTTGGCCTTGTCGTCATCGTCCGGAGTAATAGGCACAACAGACACGTCTCTCTGCTTGTCCTCCAGCTCCTCGGGGTTCACCTCCTTGACTGGGACCTGGTTCAGCTCGTCCGGGATGATCGTGAGACAGCAGATCACGAACCCGACCATGACGACACCCTCCACGTAGTACGCTCCGCCCCAGCCCAGTCCGGAGCTGGCGAAGATGGAGCCGTAGATGTAGCCGACCGCCGTGCCCACAGTGATCGAGGCCAAGTAGATGCCCAGGTACAGCGAGCGCTTCTCCGGGGGCGCGAAGCGGTTGATGAACGGCGTCGCCGTGCACTGGAACGAGGCCTCGCCCACGCCGCTAACCAGGCGACCGATGATCAGGACGTAGTAGCTCTCAGCGGCCTGTGCGGCGCCGCAGATGACGACGGCCACGACCCACACGCTCATGCCCAACGCAATGATGCGGAAGGGTCGGTGCGTGAGCGCGTAGTAGCCGAAGACGATGGAGAAGATGGAGTAGCTGGCGATGAAGGCCGACGTGAGCAGGCCGAAGTACACGGACTGGCGCAGCACGCTCACGCCCAGCGTGTCCGTGATGAACTGGTTGAACTTCTCGGGGGCGCCGGGGATGATGCCGCGGTCGATGTAGTTGAGCAGGTTGATGCAGCACAGCAGCACGATGGCGCCCTGCTTGCCGATCTTCTTCATGCTGGTCGAGTCGGGGATGGAGCTGGAGCGGGAGCTGAGCAGCGCTTGGGACAGCAGCGACGCCGTCTCGGGGTCGTCGTCTTCGGAGTGCGTCAAGGGTCCGTACGCGGAGACTTGGGGACTGGCCATGAGCGCGACGTCTTCGAGCGGCTCCGCTGTCTCCATGGTCTCCGATACATTCGGAGCTGCTCGATCGAAACAGGTGGCGCACTTAAGGCGAACTTTTCAAGCGATTTGACTGGGGCTCAGTATGCCGCTGGTGGTAATGCTCTGTCGCTGTGTCGCCGGGTGTCACTGCACCGCAGCATAGGCGGATCACTCAGCGCAAGACCGGCCCAAAATGGCCGTCCTTTGCCGGTGTTCAGATCGCAGATCCCCCGCGAACTCCTGCGGCAACGACCGGGATGTCTGGAGTGACTCCGCTTTGCCAACTGCAGCCACCGATCTCGCGATAACGAGTTCTCGATCGGAGAGCAGCGAAATGGGGCGAGGCGCCGGAGAAGGAGCAGACACGCGGAATTGATTCGAGGACACGCTGCAGCTGAACACGCTCAAATGCCACCAACGAGTGTGAGAGTTCACGACGAGGGTAATGGATCGATTCCTCCGCTCAACCCTCTGCTGATGTTGAATTGGCGGAGGTCAGGGGTCTGGTCCGCTCGAGATAGTCTGGTCTGATTTGATTTGTCTGCGCACCATGCGCGGAGCCGGCCATTCGTGGACGCATGGAGGTGTGTGTGTGTGCTTCTTCAACTCGCAGAGTGATGGTCTTGTTGTTGCCTTTTTTGGATGATGTTCGAAAGAGCTTTACCCAGGCTGGGTTGGCAACCAAAGCTGGGGATGGGCGAAGATTTTACTGTACTGTCATCATGATCGATGCATCCAAGATAATTTTGATGGCTTCTCCCACGGACAGAATCAAACAATCTACATGTATGTGGACTCGTAGTCCATCCGCATCGCTTAGAGCTCTGATACGCTTTCACTCAAGTGACTACAGTACCAAGACCCGGCCGTAGCAGAGCTTAACAAGACAAGTGCTTGTACTCTCGTGTGTGTCAGTGATATCGATCCACCGGATAGAACATTCGTCGGTAAAAATCGAGCCGTTATACCATGTACACTGTACTGTAAATCGTAAGTTGTGATTGGCAAATCGACACGTCACGATGCCACAGTGCCGGTAATGCGGCAGCCGAAGCGCAAGCCGACTGCGAGGCTCGCAGTGCGAGCACGACCATTCTCTGGATTTTTAATCCAGAGTACTTACGAGAACGCAACTCGACGTAAAAAAACTCTATTTCTCAATACTTAAATCCTAAGAATAAAAACGTTGTGATGAGAATGCTTGCGAAAATATCTTCACAAGATTATGCACCTGTTATCTCAGAACCGTTCCTGTTATTTTTTTTCGAAAAGGGCGTATATCCCTTCGAAACAGCATTATCTAGGCTAGAATTGTAAATTCTTGGTACATCCTTGATACAAATGCTTACGCAAGAACCTGTAAGATAATCACAACGAAAACAATCTAGTGAATGTTGACCCTGTCCGCCAGGAGCAACATCAAAACCCAATCACCCACTGAATGTTGCGCGAACAGTCGTGGGTTAAACAAAACGTCGCTGGTAAAATTAAAAAAAAACACTGGGTGTTACGTACCTCTTGGGTTATAGAAGTATTGTAAGCACTCTATTACATGAACAAGTTTTGCCACGTGCAGATGCTGCGGCTGCGAAGCAAGCAGGCGAAGCAGATGTGAAGGAATCTTACCTCAATCTACTGCTATGAGAGTCACATTCTACGTGTTTTTCAGCACGTCAATAAGTAAAATCCAGAGCTTCCCCGTGTGAAGCACGGCATTATCGAGGAGAAGTCAGAATGAGGCGACGGAAGTGACCACCGAGAGGATCAAAGTGACCAAGGAAGTGCCGATCACCACGTAGTAGACGACGGGTGCGACTGAAGTGACCATCGAAGCGACCAAGATCGTCGACCTTAGATCGTGGGGGAGACCGCCGTGACGTTAGGTAAGAAGCGCGAAGTACCGCAAATACCAGATGATACAGTAGCACCTGTTGCATCGGATGCTGACGCAGCACTGCCCAGAAGTGAAAGTCTACAACACGAGTGGAATATGTTGACATACACATGTATTAAAATAAATGTCCACTTATACGCAGCAACGGTGGCATTACGAGCAACGGAAACCTAATGAAGGGTAAGCAACGGAGATCCACATGTATAAACCCGTTGTTTCAGGAGTCACTGGGTTTCAGCTCAACACGTCGACACGTTCAACACGTCGACGACCTTGTTGTACCCGACAACATGCTTATTCTCCCGACCAATACAATGCTCCAGAAAACCGTGTCAAATCCGATAACACCTTTCCAACACAAAAAATGGCTTGGAGTAGCGACGACGAAGACGCTACGGCTACCACCGGCGCGGCGACACCGCTGCCGACGCTCACGTGCACCACCGAGAGTGTCAAATTGCTGGTGACTCTGCTGAGGTGCCTGGCACACAGCAAACGCGACCAGCGCGTGCGTTGCGACGTGGACCGGCGCGGTCTGCTGTTCACGGCGCACTCCAAGGGCAAGTCGCTGCAGATCAAGACGTCCATCGGCCGCGAACTGTTCGAGAGCTACAAGTTCAGCGCGGCGCAGGGCCCAAAGCAGCAGCAGGACGACGAGGACGACGAAGAGGAGGACGACGTGCAGCTGAGCTTCGCACTTAACGTGACCCTGCTGATCGAGTGTCTGTCCATGTTTGGGCCCGCGGCGCTGGCCACGACGTCGCTGCGGATGACCTACGAGCCAGAGGTAGAACGAGGTAGAACGGGAGGTAGAGCGTGGTCAGCTGCTGACGGCTATGCTGTGTATTTATTTCACTGTAGAGTGCAAGTCTGCTGCTGGTCGTGGAGGACAGCGGCGTCATGTGCGAGTGCTCGATGCAGGTGCTGGAGCACGAGGGCGGTGACATGGGTCAGTTGGAGTTCGAGAGCGCCTTCGAGCAGTCGGCGGTGGTGGCTCGCTGCATCATGCAGTCGGAGCCGCTGCGAGACGCTTTCGCCGAGCTCTACGACCTGCCGAGTGCGGCGAGTGTGACGATAGCCATGGCCGATGCCGACAGCAGGAGTCCGGACGATACATCGGAGGCCAAGTGTCTGAGTCTGAGTGCCACGTCGGAGACGGGGTCGTGCGAGATTGATTTCGCGCCGACATCGCTTGCGTTTATCGAGTTCTCGTGCGCGTCTTCGAGTGAAGGCGACTACTCGGGGAGCTGCGCTGCTACGTTCCACGTTGCGGTGCTGCAGCAGGCGTTCAAGGCGCTGGCACACTCCAATGAGACGTTCCTTCGAATGAACGGCGACGGGTTCCTGTCGATTCAGCACATGGTTGAGAGTGGCTCAGGCGATAAGGCTTTTGTCGACGCTTTAATCAGCCCCGAGGACACGTCCATTTCGTAGGTGAGCATTGAATAAGCTCCCACCTCTTTCGTTAGATTCGGCTGCTGCAGGTATGGAGGCTGAGTGGCGAGTGACGCACTTGCAGCGCTCTAAATTATGAAGTCGGAATTGACCGGACCAACTTCACCTGTGCTCAGCGTTGATGTCAACATTGCGAATTATTCAGAGGGTCTGTTGTTGCCATATCAATGCCTCCTTAACGCGAATACCAAGCTTTTACCTTGGCAGAAGATGGTCGCCAACAGGGACGGACCTTTCAACCTCGACTCCAGATATGGTGCTGTCCACTTCAAGAGGCGCTGGCCGAACGGTGCTGCTGAGGCTGTCGCGAACTCCATGGACCCACTCGCTGGCGATGACGTAGTAGATGCACCACCTACTCTTCATAGCGTCGATGGCCAGAAGGAGGGGGAGGAGGATAGAGACGACGATCAGCAGGCCATCACCTCGTTGGATGCACAGCTGGAGGACCTCGAGTCTCGAATATTGGCATCGCCGAGAGAGGGCGAGTCGGATGACGCTGATCCTGACCCTTTAACTGAGCAGAACGTCAGTGACAGGAAGAGGAGAGAAGCTCTGAGGCGCCAGCTAATAGAGCAGAGAGAAGATGCACCATGGATCATCGCGGAATTGCCAGCCCAAGTGACTACACCCGGATACGCAGCACTCGAAGCCTTCCAGACCAAGAGGTGGAGAGAACTATTGCAACTGGTATGTGAATATGTTTCATTTTGTAAGTTTGGAATTACGCACTCATGCAGACTTTGATTTTCTAGATGAAGCTCATGTCAGCGCCATGCTTCCACGGTATCCGATTAGCGGGTGATGACCGTGCACTCTACGAGGGTTTCTTTCGTGCATTCCCACACCACCTCGTTACGAAGGCACGGTTTACGAGTGTTGTCCGGCAACTTTTTGGTATCCCAGCAGTAGCGACGATTCCTTGGCGCAGGGAAACAAAGAAGACTGGGCATGGTCGTAAAGTGCGAGGTATACCTACGGATCAAGATAACAATGCTGAAGACCAAGACAGCGCAAGGACGACCGCGCGTTTAGCCCTCGATCATCATCTGGAAAAGTTGCAGTTCTGCTGCGAGCGATCAGTTGACAATGTACCTGTGCTCAATTGGAGAACTTTGCTCATCGCACTCAGGTAGTGTTCGAGGTCTCGTGCCGTGTCTGGTATCTTTGACTCTTATAAATTTCCTACAGGATGTTTCAGGAACCTCTGCTGACGATGCGAGAGCATTTGGTCTGGGCGTTTAGCGTATTTTCTTCAAGTGGCTACCTGGAGCTTAACGACTCGGATGCTGTCGACGCGGGTGATGTGACGCTGATGTTCACTCACGTGACGAGAAACCCCGCTGCTTCTCACTTAGTCTCCGAAAGGGTAAGCCATTTAGTAGTATGCACCTTGTGAGCTCACTACTCACTTGCCTACTTGCGTGCCTGCGGTGATTTCTCCTAGCTTCGAGCTGCACTTGGTATGCTGCCGTCAATCCGAGCAACGCCGCTTTCACTGTCCTCTGCCAGCTTCACTTCAGCAATATCGTCGTCAAGAATCACCTTCCGGGTGTTCAAGCGACTGCTGCAGCTTCCGCCGCTACGAACGTTGGTAAATCATCGAATGACACCGCACACAACTGTCGTGGATGAGCTGAGCATTGCGGTGTATCGCAATTTTGTGTACCGTGCCCGAAGGCGGGAGCACAATAGGCGGGTTTTGCGACGTCTGCGCTACTACAATGAGACCAAAGTTACACGCTTGTGCTTCCACACGTGGGCACAATATGCCAGAGATCGCAAGATCGCTCGAGCGACAGTGACATTTGCATACACAATTATGACGCGCATCAAGCAACGTGCTGCTTTCGGGGCGCTGCGTCGACATGCGCTGGCAAGTATCGCAGCGCTGGAGATTCAGCGCGTATTTCGTGGTATGCGTGGAAGAATGCGAGCTGAAGAGGCCTGGCGAAAGATACAAGCTGTCTTAGCCGTGCAAGGTGCCTTTCGCATGCGAGCTCATTTCACAAGACATCTCCGACAGCTGCGACGCCAAAACCTCCTCGCCATTCGTATCCAGCGTGTTTATCGCGGCCGCTTGGGGAGGATTCAAGCACGACAAAGACTGTTGACGTATTACTATCGTGAAATGGCTGCAATACAACGGGAACGAGAGGCATTCCGTGAGTTCGTCCGTGGGGAGATGGCTCGGCGGCTGCAGCACCTATTTCGAAAAATTGTCGCTGACAAGCGAAGAGCTCGACAAATTCAAGAAGAGGAAGCAAAACGGGAAATCGAGTTGGAGATGCTGAAACTATCAGAAAATGCAGCACAACAAGCAGCACGTCACCGGCGCGAGGTGACGGAGAAGTATGATAAACTGCGAGAAGAAGCTGACTACAAGGAACAACGTCGCCGCATCGATGGTATCGAGAAACAAAAGATAGTGCATCGACGGCGACAACGGGCGTGGGAAGACTTTAAGGCCGAGAAAGTGGCGCGAAAGGAGGCACTCAAGCTTCAGGAGAAAGAAAGCTACGAGCGTTTAAAATCCCAGTGGGAGAATACGATTGCGGAGCAAGTTCGGAAGCGTGGCAAGTTGGTTGAGCAGCTACTGCAACTAGTAGAGGTCGTAGGCGAGCGGGAAAAAATGCATGCGCAGCTCCATCAGCGCGTGAAAGAAGGCGCGAAACAACTTACGGCGAAGTACAAGTCGAATGGTGTCGTGATTCCAAAACGAGAAGTCATTGAACGTGCACAGCATGAGATTATGGCGGAAGAAACCGAGGATGAACGACGCAAAGTACGCAATGATGAAGGGATTCTCCTGCTTACCAACTAGACTTCTAATATGCTGTTGTGTTTGTGCTGTGCAGACGGAGAACAACTGGTTACAGGCGGAGGCAGATTTTTTGCAAAAGCTCGACAATGATGAGGAAGAGCGCTTGGTACGTGCAGCTTTCGAGCCTTTTAATTTTTCGTTCCGGCGGGGCTGATTCTTTCCGCTTGCTTACCTTGGCTGCATTTGGTCTAGCTTGCTGAAAATGCCGAGGAGCGCGCAGCTCGCCAGAAGAGCGCTCTGAGCATCCAATGCGCCTTTCGAATGTTTGCAGCTCGAAAGTTGCTGCGTCGAATGCTTGCAGATCTATACGTGAAGGAGTTCGACACCGAAACCCATGCACCGCGGTATCGCAACACATTAACGGGGAAGGTCACGACTCAGAAGCCAAATGGTTTAGGCTCGGAAGAGCTGGAGTACGAAAACCGCTGGGTGATCATGACGGAAGATGTGCTTGGTAAGTTGTCGAATATGCAAAGTGCAATGCCTTGTTTGATGCCACTAACATTTTGTGGTGTGTAATTTCTGCTAGGTGAACAATTTTTCTACAATCCGCAGCGTATGAAGCAGAGTTGGGCTAAACTTGACGACTGTAAATTCTGTGAGCCTTGCCGCACCAATGCTTTAAGCACGATATTTGCTACAGTGTGGAATTCTCAAGAAGACATATACCTGTGCCAGGCATGCTACGAAAAAGAGTACGTAGCACGAAGTCAGCAAGGTGATCTTCAGAGTGATGCATACGCTGCATACGACGGATCCCGTGCAAACGGACAGTAGTGTTGCCCAGCTGAGTAGCGGTGACAGGTAGCTGCCCTTGTACATGAACTGCACGGAGCGACCCTTGTTTGGTTTAGCTCTAGATTTGGCCCTCCATGGTGAGTACGCCGTCTGCAGTAATACACGAGTTGATTTGGGGTGAGTCCAGTGTAAGCATGGATACGCGTGTACCGATACTCGTTCAACCTACCTATTGAATCCCGCGGCGGGCTTCCTACAGTCGTTCCACTCCTGTACCACAGATAGTGCACGTATGCATAGTCAGTATCGTAATTCACGCTGGTTGCTCAGCAACAAAACACATTTACCTCTTCGCGCGCTGTACAGCTGCAGCTGCCTGCTTTTTTCCTTTAGCTGGCTCGATGGACGGGTGGTCCCATTGTGTAATTCGCAAGGTCGGATTACAGTAATATAACTTGCCCTTTGAGCGCGACAAGCGAGCCTCCCAACCAGGAGGAAGTGGCAGAGTGTCCAAGTTAAATGACTCTCTTGCTGCAGAAGATCTCCGTAGTTCCGCATTTTGGCGGGACGCTGCGGATGATCCCTCCTCGCCGTAATACTTATCCTTCACGGCGGTGAGTCGGTTCTTTAGAGACTCCATAGCGCCGGCACTAACCGCACTAACTTCTTGCAGAAGCGACGGACGGCCGCCGGAGTCGCCCATGTCGCTTCCAGAATAACGATTCTCGTTGTCGTTGTCGCCACCGCTGTTATTGCGCCACAACGACGCGCGCGACATACGTTGCGCGGATTGCCGAAGGAACTGTGCCGTTTCTGCCGATTTCTGAGCGAGGGCTGCTTGCATGGCGGTCGAGGCTCGGCTTGCATCGCCATGGTCGAAATCATCGTCAAATTCCTTCTTGGATCCCAATCTTCGGAACACGGACCGGCGGTCCTTTCGCGTAGATCGTTGGCTTGAGAGCATCGGATCAGAGCCTACAAGCTCACGAAGCTTCACGCACTCGCGTTCCACCGCTTCGAGCTTCTTATCTTTCTCTCGAATCTAAAAAAGATCCATATTTTGGTAAAAACAATGATTAGCAACAATCGAAAACGGAAGAAGCTCTAAGATCTTACCGTGTCCTGGAAGCCGCGGATTTTAACTTGAAAATTCGCCGTTAGAACCGTTTGGTCAAACTTGAGCTTTTCGATCTCACTCTTCAGCTGCGCTGTCAGCGCACGCTGCTCTTCGTTTTCTTTGCGCAGACGTCCTGCCTCTCCGTTAAGCTGGCTGATGATACCATCGGCATCTGCCATCCACATGTGAGCAGTAGAACGTCCACGAGAGCGAGTCCCATTGCTCTCAGTATAGAGCTGGCTGTCGTTAGAGGATGCAGACAACCGATCCTTTTTAAGCTCAGCATTCCGTCGTTGCTCATCGTGCAGACGTTCCTGCAGCTTGCTTAATTGGTACTCCATGTCAGCTTGTTGTTTCTTCTCCTGGAGAGCCTTCATATACTTTGGTCGCTCGTATTTCATGCGCAGGAATGCTTGAATCTTCACAGCACCCTTCCGCTCACCCTTGAATTGCTTGCTGTACAACAGAAAAAAACAATATGATAACTTAGTCACTCGCGAGTCTGTAGAGTAGCTCTGTTAGAAGCGCTCGCTTACCGTTTCACAAAGCGACGGGCATATTTCTGAATAATGATCGCACTCTTATTCTTCTTTGCCTCAAGTGCAATGCAGCGACCCTTGTATCCACGCCAGTGTGCTTGAAGGGCAATCACTGCACTCTTGAAGGATTGGTACCGATTCATCATGATGACGCATCGAGCAACCGACTGAATTCAGAAATGCAAGTGTTGTGCGAAAGTTAGACAAATGTTTCAAGCCAAGCAAAAACAATAGGTGTATACCTGTAACTTGACAATTGCTTGCAGCTTACGGAGGTAGCGGAGTCTGCAGGAAAACCCTCGCATGTAGTGCTGCAAGTGCCGGGCTTGAAGATCCAACCTCTCCGCTTTTTTGTCCTCCATTTGCTCCAGAATGCCATACCGGAAGTAAATGCGCGAAAGTCCGATCTGGTATTGCTCCGGCGAAGATAGTTCCATCTTTTTCATCAGTGACTCGCATCGCTTTTTGACAGGGACATCTGTATTCCGGTGCTGCACGTCGAAAACCCAGAACTTGTCCACTAGTTCCTCTAGTTGCAGTCTGTTCGGATACGCAACGCGCGAAATGCGGATCGCTTCGATCACACCAGCACATCGTAGTTGCGACACCACCATTAGCTGATCCATTTCGCTTGGACTTTTGTTCTTGTTGGGCTTAATGCAACGCACATAGTGCACCTTCGTTTGCCGGATGCTAGTCATAAGCTCGTTGAGGTTGTCCTTGAACTGGGTGCCGACGTTTGCAACCGTTAGTGCACCCCCCGTGGCACGACCGCCAAGACCTCGGGCGTTGCTGCTGCTCTTTTTCCTCGTGGCAGCAGGGCTGGTAAATTTGTCAGTGAATATCGTCCTGAGGAGCTCCTTGGATGACCCTCGCATAAGGTCGGACAAGTCAGGAAGAAGTGCGTCTTTGTGCTTTTCAAGGAAGCCCAGCGATTCATACGTAACTGCTCCAGCATAATGCTTGATAGTGAATTGTGTACGCGATGTGCGTGGGAACTCGATGACGTCCTGTTCGTCTTTGTGAATTGTTGAGAGCTTGGAGACAAGAGACTCATCGTTACCCTTGGGACGCATCACTTCGTCGTTGAGCAGAGAAATTATACCAAGACGGTCTTCGATTACAGAAATCACATCTTGATTATCAGCGAAGTCAATGTGGCTCCAGATGATACCTTCGGCTTCATACTCAATCTGCACAGTCTTGAATACGTCCTGGGTGAATTTCTGCTGAAGTTTCTCGTTGGCGTAATTGATGCAAAACTGCTCGAAGGAGTTGTGCTGAAAGTGCTCGAAACCAAAGATATCAAGAATACCCACATGGTGACGCATCTTCTTATCGTTTTCCAGTGACGTGTTAATCGTTTCAACCAGCCAGTCGAATACATTGGAGTAAATGGCTTTTGACAACGCCCCGCGGCATTCCTCAGCCTTTTCCTTCTTCAAGAAGGCCGTAACCTTGTCTCCAGCTACTGCAATCTGTCGTAAACACAGTGCCTTCTCTAGATCTGCCGTTGAAATTCCAAGAAGCGCGGTCGCGTACGCCGCTCCCTGGTCACCAGGTACAATTTCGGATTCTTCATTATTATTCTTCGCCTGGATCTCCACTTGTCCAAGGTGCAACACACCCGCAAGCACTTCAAACAGAACTTCCTGGCGTTCCTCCGTGACACCGATAAGCCCAAGTGCCGTTTTGGTGCGCTCGAAATGCTTGTCATCCGACATGCCCTCAATCTTAATCGTCTTGTTAGCACCCGTGTACGCGTAGCACTCGTTGGCGTCGTCCAAAAACCACTTTTCCTTGCTGTCACTCGCTGCCAGGAGCTGGTAGAAAATGTGGTAGTTGCGTTCCGCCTCTTCGTGCGAAATCACACGAGTCTTTTCCAGCAAGTACGTCCTGCACCTAGCTCCCACCAGAGTTCCGGCGTTGTCGAATTGCAGCTGCGTGAACTTGCCGAACCGACTACTATTGTCATTCCTCACGGTCTTGGCGTTACCGAAGTACTCCAACAACGGGTTCACTTCAATGATCTTCTTGATCGTGTAGTCGTTCAGTCCACCGGCGACCGACGCCAAGTGGTTCATGAGGATCTTGGTCGTCTCCGTCTTACCAGCGCCCGACTCGCCGCTCACCAGGATGGACTGGTTCACTTCATGGCGCTTCATGTCGTTGTACGACGCCATGGACGTCGCGTATACGTGGGGCGGCAACTCGTCCCGTGCCTTTGTAAGATACTGCGACTGCGTCTGCTCTGAGTAGAGCTCCGGCAGCCACTGGTAAGGGTTCACGGCGATGCAGATGTCCCCCGTGTACGTGTAGGGCAGCTTCTGCAGGAAGCGCTTCTTGACGTTGTACAGGATGGCGGCCTCGTGCAGGTAGTTGAGCGCCGTCATGTCCTCGATGCCGTCCGGGCCCAGGTTCGCGTTCTGGTAGGGCAGCGACTCGAGCTGCAGACTCTGGAGCAGCGCCTTGACCTTGGGCTCGTTGAAGTCCAGCACGCGCTCCTCGTCCACGACGGAGCCGCTGTCACCCGGCGGAGGGAACACGCGCAGCACGAGCGTCTTCTCGGGCCGCTTGGGGTCCGCGCTCTTGTCCTCACGCAGGATCTGCGCCGGCAGCCACACGTACGTGTCATCCGGCACGTAGCACTTGGTGCCCGCGCCCGCCTCCTTCCCAGCAGTCATGCTTCAGTGTGAGGGCTGCCGAGTGCGGAATGCAGAGTGATGGTCTCCCACGCGTGCGGAATCCGCAATGCCCGAAGCACGACCAGATTGTCGTCTTCGTTTGCCTCGCGCTGATTTCTAGGGGCGTACGGTATACAAAATCCAAGATAAACTTCAACTGCCATTGCGCATTCGTGTGCGTAACACCAGAAGCCTATCTCGTGTCATGCTATCCTCCCTCCCGTCATAATTGTATCTGCCGAGCGACACGCAGGCGAGCATGGAGGCAGTCGTGCGCGAGCTCCAGAGCGATGGTACGTGGCCACTTGTGCTCTGAAACCTTGATACCCACATCTAACACCTTCTCTGTGCACCTCTGGCGCCGATGCAGCTCAGCTGGGCGTGTTCCTGAGCCCGGAATGCAACGTGAGTGCCATCGCCAGCGCCGTCGTGGCGCGCGACTCGGCCTCTCGCGACGTTAGCGGCACCTCTCGACGCCGCGCGAG
>JAIKVD010000847.1:0-14457 GCA_024679075.1 Phytophthora uliginosa
TTCAGTGGTATCCAACCAGCTCCAGCGTATCTCCTTCAAACATTACGTTGCCCAAGAATGCAGAGGCATCAGATTCCCTCTAAAAATAAATATTTCCTCAACTTGATCGTTACAACACGATACCTGTGAAAATAAATAAAAAGTACCGTGGGTCATATACAATGCACACTACCTCTATAAACTAATAATTCTCCTAGCACTTTGGCTTCAAAAAATACATACCCAGATAAAATTTTGACCAATAGAAACGTTGTATTCACTTGTATGTCGCTCGCAACTGCGCGAGTGTTGCTATTTCAACCATGCAAACCTTGGCTGGAGAAGTATTTTTGGTGATGCGACCAAAGTCTTGCAGGGTAATTCTCGACTCAACTATTACTTTTGGCTTTGGTTTGGGAGTTGGTAATAAGTAGTAATTATCATCGATTTGAATTGGCTTTGGCTCCTGTGCGTCAATATACTCGACATCCATTGCGCGTATATTATTGCGATAGAAAGAGCTTGTAGAACTTATCTAATTGGTTGTGTTGTAGATAGTAGAGCCACAACATGCTATACTGCCCACAATGACCAAATCGCGGATTCTGGATATTGACTTGCGGTATTTGTAATTTGATGGAATTGCGCGCGGCCTTGGCAATCCGAGAGGGTCAAAATACATTTTGTCTTTGTTTGAGACTGCTAGCCAATGCGTGCCACCAATCTGAGGCGTCCCCATATTCAGAATACAATAATCTTTGCTTCTATCTAAATGCTGCTTGAAATCAATTTGATCCACTTTGACTCCAAGTGAATTGGCGAGTTTCATGAGTTGATCATCCGTCGTTCTAGACAATTTAATAATTCTTTTTTCACTCATGGTGCTTTATTTTTTCGGCGAGTATAATATAATCATCATCAATATAACTGCATAAACTATGTCTTCCGCTCCTGATATTTCCGCTTTCGAACACTCAGTCGAACCAGCTCCAGCTGAGACGCTCTTCAAGGATAAGAAATGGACCTATATTCAGGATTCCACATCTAACACCGGTCAGTATGCCGGTCAGATTCAATTCAATCTCTCAACCATCTCTTCGCAAGCCGCTTTCGTAAATTGGGATGAAGCCATCATCGAGCTTCCAATCAAGCTTCAAATTCTTAACGGCGGCGCCACATCTGTGACTTCGACTGCTGCCTGTGCTGTTGATCAGCTCGTTCCTAAGGCTGGCGCATGGCAATTCATTGATAGTGTTCAAGTTGTTATTGAGGGAACCACTGTGCAAACGAATCAAGTTCATGAGAATGTGAATACAACTTTTAAGGCTCTGACTGAAACGGATTATAACTCGTATGTCAAACAGGGTCCAACCAGCAACTTTGTATTGGATGAATATTCCACTCCAACGATCCAAGGGACTAGCGGAGCAGCACAATCGCTCGATAACTTGGCTACTTCGTCGTTTATGACAGCTACTAATAACGTTGGTGAGTTTGGATTGGCTAACACCTACTCGAACAGGGGAGCCGCTGAACGATCGCTCTTTACCGCTCTTGATCAACAAAGCACGAAACTGGCATTCGATGTAATGGGAGGTAGCGCAAATCTTCAATCGGTATCGAAACCTCAAGTCTATGTGGCTCCTGCTGGCGCCGTTGCTGCTGGTTCGCCATTTTACGTCGCGCATTATCTGGCTTGCATTAAGTTGCGGGATATCTCTGACTATTTCAAGAAATGCCCAATACAGAAGAATACGCGCGGTTTCATTTACCTTAATTACAACAGTTCATCTACTACTTTGGTTACAACTGGTACTGCTGGCGTTGTTGCGCCTGCTACTATTGCTAGTTTGAGCAATAATATGAATTTCGGAAACACTTGCCCAGTGCTTTGGAATTTAAGCAGTGGTGCAACAACGACTGCCTTGGCGGGAGGCCTCGCTCTACCTGCATCTGCGGTAACTCTTACGATTACAGCCGACGTCAATGGTACCTCAACTGCTGGAACCGGCATCACTCCATCGCAATCGTTTTCGCGTCTTCTCGTTCCAACATACTCGCCTAACCCAAGCGCCGACCATGCGTTGGCTCAAAAGAAAACATTCCGCTACTTCGAGCGAATTACGAATAAATTCACCGTTGCTCCAGGCGCTTCCTTCACTTGGACGGTCAGTAATGGTATTGCTAATCCAAAGCGTTTGATCATGCAACCTGTCATCACCAATCCAACCGCAGGCGCTACTATATGGGATACAATCAATCCGTTGCGTAGCCCATTCTCGACGGTACCTGCAACGACTAGTCCATTTGCTGCATTGAAAAATCTGCAGATCACAGTTGGAAACGTACCTATCTGGAATAATCCCGTGAGTTTCGGATATGATTTGTTTGTGCAAGAAATGTCAAAGTCGGGTGTTGATGGTGGTCTTGATGATGTTACCTCGGCTGGTTTGCTATCTCAGCGTCAATGGGAATCGCTGTATCGATTTGTAGCTGTTGATATTGGTCGTCGTCTTCCAAGTGAAGATGGTGCCAGTAAGAGTATTATCGTGTCTGGTACTTCCAACTGTAATTACGCTCTCACGATCTATTACCACGTATTGCGTGAAGTTGTTGCAAGCGTTGATACGGCTGTGGGTACGGTATCACAGGGACCAGTTCAAGGCTGATATCAGCCGATTTAACAACTTCGTTGTTTCAAAACTAAGAATTCAATGTAATTGTTATTAAACGATTTTTTAATCATCTTCAATATACTTGACCTATTTGAAATCAATTATGAGTGGCTTTTTCTCCGATAATCAGACAAAGCAAAAAGCATATGATCGCTACTACAATGCAATGGCGAAAAGCGATTTTGTTCAAGGCAAGAAGCTGAAGGCACTCATTCAACACGAATCATTAGACGATGCAAGCACTGATTCACTTGCGAATTTGTTTCAGCAAGTAATGGCTAAAACTCGAGAGTACGACTATGATCAAATCACAAAAAAACTACTGAAGGGCCCTAAAGGTCCTCCTGAAATTATCAAAGGTGAAGCAAATGAAACTCCCAAATCTAGTAAAAAGAAGCATACCTACGTCCCAACATCGACTGATGCAGACGTTAATATGGAACAGCCCACTGCACCAGAAGATTCATCCGAAGATTTCTATAGAGGAGTAAATGACGTTGCCCAAAAGGCCGTCAATACTCGAGCATACATTAAAGGAAAAAAGACTTTGAGAGAGGTGGTTGATGATCAAGTTCGGAATTATCTTAACAAACAAAGAGAGTTTAGAAAAGAGGATTCAAATCGGAGACGTCAAGAAATGGCTGATAAATTTGCTGATAAAGTCATGGAAGATTCAGTAAAACTTCTCAAACGAAAACGAACTGAAACTCCCCCGAATAAATCTCCCACTGACAATCGAGCTGCTAAACGAGCTGCTAAGCGAGCTGAGGAGGAACCCTCGATTACTCGACAACTTTTTCAAGAATCGAATGATGAGGGAAGCAGTGATGACGAAGAAATAAAAGAAGTGAAGAGATTACGCAAGTTTAACGCTGGCATAAAAAAAGTATATACTGACGATATCAACAGCTACAAAAGTTCATTTGCAAATAACTTGTACGAAAATATCCGACATAGATTTGGAGAAGCTGTCGAGCAGCGGAATGGCAAAGACTATTTTGAAGACAATGCTCCTAAACCGCCAAGAAAGCATAAAATGAAACGAGATGCTATGAATCAATACAAAGCTGAATTGAAAGGCTGGCTCGATGGGATCTTTATTTAAACTGAATGTTACTAATTTTCTTTATTTTTTTCGATAGTTGATTCAAGTTTTTCAATACGATTAATCAATTGTTTGATTACAGCAACATTTAATACAGCAATAGCGTTATAGTCCATACCTAATTGTAGCCCTTCGATGTCTCCTTCTTCTTCCACATTCATATTAGCATTTTCATTGAATGTCAATGCTTCTCCACAAACTTTAGCAACATCTTGAGCAATTAAGCCAATTTTAGTCTTATCGAGTTGATTCTTGTAATTGTAGCTACTTGGCTTTAAAAGCTTGTATCTCTCAATATCCAAATCGATGTATCTCCATCATTAGCATTCGTAATCTGAATTTGAAATTCATTTACGAAGTTAGGATTCATAATACGCAGAGCTTTATTGTACCCTCCATCCACGAAATTTGTATCAGCACAAATAGTAAATTTACTCATTGGTGTATAGTTTGAACTATTAGTTAAACTATTGGCTGTAATCATAAGAGCTTGTCTAAATATAGCATTATTACCACTACAAAAGCCTACATTAGGCATAGACGCATTTGTATCTGAACCAGATTGAACTCGTGTATGAAAACAATTTGATTAACTGTTGATATTGTCGCAATATTAACGGATTTAGCAGGGTTAAGAATGACATATTTGAATACGTAAGAAGATTCTGACTTGCAGCATAAATGCGTAATCCTGAATCACTACCACCTACACCATCTAAAGCATCTATAACAAAATCAGGGCAATTTCCAGTTGATCTAATTCTTACTATGTCAGTAATTGAAGTTCCAGCAACATCCAATCGATATGTATTATTACTACTTCCAATAGACACGTTTCCAGCTGAATTGATAAGAAGCTTTTGAGAATTGTTTGTCATTAATCTAAATGGATGATTTGTAGTAGTTCCAAGCATAGATGAAGCATTACTAACTATAACAACGTTACATAAAGCAACGTTAGAACTATTAAGAGCCGTCCATGATTGAAGCGTTTGTAAAGTAGCAGTATTATTGACATCTTGATTGTAAATTCGTTTTGAATTAACATTTTCATTAATTGAATAGATGCGTTTGATTCATAGTAATTAGTTGATGTGAGTGATGTGATAGTTGAGATAGAACCAGTTCCATCCAATGATAATACTTTGTTAGGTTGAGCAGTACCAAGAGCTAGCTCTGAAATAACTGATAAATTAACAGTCGATCCACCAAGCGACAACGAGCCAACATCGAGATTGCCAATCACGTTTAAAGCAGATAGCGTTCCAACACCACCGAGTTTCAGATATCTTTGATCGCCTGTAGTTATAGTAAGATAGCCATTAGATGCGTTAAAGTAAGAGCTATTGAATAGAGGAGAATTGATAATTGGAGAGAGAGACATCTTTGATCACTATACTATACAATGCAAAATTTCTACGAATCAATACCGAAGTCAAAGCTTAAGAAGTTCCCGAAGTACGAGCACTTTGAGCTGCCATTTCGCATGTGCGTGGCCTCTCCCAGTGGATCGGGCAAATCCAACACGACACTTTATATCATAGTCCTTCTAAGCAAATGCTTCACCAAAATAGTCATAGCGACAAAGACCAATGAGACACTCTACGATCATCTAAAAGATACTATCGACAACGTCCAAGTGATTGAAGAAGGGATGGTTCCAGCAATGAGCGAATATGACTCTGAGACGAGCAAATTGATTATCTTTGACGATTTGGTCATGGAACCGAAGAGAACTCAAGCTCAAATCTCCCAGTATTTCATCCGAGGACGTAAGCAAGCCTGGTCAATGATCTACATTTCGCAGAGCTACTTCGGTATTCCAAAAACGATTCGTATCAACTCTCAGTACGTGATACTCGGGAAGAATCTAACACAGAGAGACCTTGGAATCATCTGTCGCGATTTCCCCACTGATATCCCAATTAAAACATTCATCGATCTCTACAAACGAACAACGTCCGAAAAAATGAGCACGATGATGATGGATATCATCAATCGAAAGATCTACACGAACGTTATCGAGTTCGTATGCGACTTATAAAAAAGTCACTCGTTTGTCACTGATTATTCACTGCTACTTTTTTTAGGTCGAATCAACAGACGAATACATACGTTGTTATCAATAATACCAAGCGGGATCATATTTTGATCGAGAAACGATAGCGTTAGTTCTGAATTCGTTCCTTGCATTGGGCAGTAAGCCAAGCCTTGCCCTTGTGAAGTCGTTATTAGACCGCCATACTCAACCCCAGCAGAAGTAAATGTGTGTAAAACTTGATTGTTGTTCGCGATTGGATTGTAGAGGTTTGAACAAGTAATAACCACAGCAGCTGTTGGATCTATTTGAGGCACCAGACTGCATAAACGCTAGTTGTTTGAGCCGCGGGATACGTAGCTTGCGAAAATCCAATAATCGAGCCAAATGCCGAATCTATCACTTGGAGCTGTGGGGTGTAAGCCGTAGCAGGCATCGTTGGAAACCCACTTGCAGCAGTGTAGCCCGTGATATTCTTGACTGGTTGCATTGTGAATTGCAAAGCATAACTTGATGGGTTCTCAGCGCATGAGATGAAATAGTAGTTTGCTCCAGTCGTATTGTTGGTCAGATAGAGATTGTTCTGTATTGACCAATATTGAAGGTAGTTGTTAATATCATTTGCCGAATATGTGCCATCGGGGAGCGTGCTTGTGTATGTCGTTGTAGTAGAAGCAGTTGGCCATATGATCTTAAAGCTGTTGTTTTGACGCTGAGCAGTGATTGCTCGCCATGAATAATAGATTGAAATACTACCAAGCGCAATTTCATACTGGCTGAAATCGATTGGCTGCGAGAATCGATATCGGAACTGGTGATTAGCCACCTGGTTATTGAGATTTAACAAAATTGGAAATGACATCTTTATTCACTGTCTATATATAATAAACTCAAATACATATGCATCGACGAAAGAGAATTCGACGACAATTAATGCCTCAGGCAATGGAGATAGATGGGTCTGGGGAGGTAGATCACTCGAAAGCTGTAGCGCCATCCAAAAACGACTATGGGTCGACGAATATTGAAACTCTGACTAACAAACTGAGTCAGATCAGCGTTAGTCATCTTGCCAAGGAGCAAAAAAAGAAGAAGAAGCCTCGTTATATCGATACTTCAAGATTGCTGAACTTCAAACGTGAGTCTAAGAGATCTTCATCAGACGCTTGAATTGACTGTAGTATGACGTCGAGAACACGCCTTTTTCGTATAACTTGTCCAGGATTGACTTCATTTCCGTCTTAATCAACGGCGAGTCATCACTAATATTCTTTGCGCCTTCGATCGTTTAACAAGACTATCAAGAAGCTGATTATACGCGCTTTCGAACCCTCGTGAAGTAATTTTGCATTTGTTCAAACAGTATTTCATAAAGTCTCGCTCAGACTCATCGAGAAGATCAAACAGTGGCTTGTCAAAGCTCTTATCATCTTCAATTATCCGCCAGAGATCCACGAATGCATGAGATACAAGCATAGTTTTGAGATTTAAAGTTGAAAAGGTGCTCATCGAAACCTATGGTGAAGTATTTCTATCTCGATCCGGGTTTGAAGAGCTGGCCAAAGCAAAGAGAACTGCGTATTTAAAGCTTGTGTTTGATTACGTCACGTTGTGGCTAAACGTGCATTATCCGCTTCGTTTGGTGTGGCCAAGTGTCTTTCTCACTCCCGAGGAAGGTACAAACTATCTCCAGGGAAATGAACTTCATTTGAATGACTATAAGAACGTTAGGCTAATGGGGTCGCAAACAATTCAGTTAGATAGCACAACAATGAGCTTGATTAAGTCATATCTCGAATTCTTGACCAATACTCTTGGAGAAAAACCTGAAAAGCTACTGTGGCGAGTTTTCAACAGACAGCCTGGTGAGTATGATTATACAAATTCAAGCAATAGTTTTAGTCAGGTTCTATCAAAGCTCTTCTTGAAGTACAATGGAAAGCCAATGTCAATGAATACAATCCGACACATCGCTGAATCGCATATAATCCAATCGCCAAGCTATGCTAAGCTCACCAATCGCGAGAAGAATGATCTCCATGCCAAACTACTTCACAGCACCATGGCAGCCAATACCAGCTACAACAAAATCGCAAATCGGGCGAATGCTCCCGCGCCTGACGCATCCTTTGAGCCAGAGCCAGCGCCTGTTGCAGAGCCCGCTGCAAAGCCTATAAGCAGATCTAAAGACCGTCGGGAGCGCATATTCCATGGAGATTTCACTCCTTCTGGTAGCGACAAGACGCTTGAGATTGACATCTTTGAGAAATAATTTATTTGCTATAACATACAAAGAAAACATGGAACAAAAACAAAAGAGAACATATCGAAAAGCTGGTCATTCCATATGGAATTTCATGGGCTTCAAGCCTACCAGGGATTTTTTTGACATTAGCTCTTCATAGCTGATGTACTTCTTCTCTTCCTCGGGCGTGAGTTCGTTGTCCAGCTTTGCAGCCTTGTTTTGCTTACTCAGCTCCTTTCGAATCGTATTGTAATATCCAAATGCATCTCGGTATCTGTTCTTGACCATTTTACACATGGCATTCAATGTTAGAATCAGACTCTCTTTGCTCGTATAGATGCTCATCAGAAGCGCAACAATACCCGAGTTTTGAACTTTGAATGTCTTTTGAAACGAAGCGTCGTCGTATTTGCTTGGATACTGGATATTGGAGATGAACTCATTTGGGGACCATTGCTCTTTCGCAACACCGGCCTTGTAAAGCTTGACCAGTTGTCTGGTCTATAGATTTACTGTAGTCTCCGACAAATTGTCATGCTCGCTTCCCAACTTAATATCACGAGCAATTATATTTTTTATCTCATCCAGACTGAGTGTTTTAGATTTATAACCCTTCGACATTTTTGTCTCTCGCTCTGTATATAGTAATCCAAATATTCAATTTAGATGTACAAGGAATTTCCCGTCGATTTGAGCCACGCTCAGGCTGTCAAAGTCATACAAGGCAAGCCCGTTCGTTTGTCACACTCGCAGTTGAATAAAGGTCACGCGCATTATTTCTATCCTGAAAATTACAAGAAACTTGTGAAAGCTTACGAGTCTGGCAAAGGAACGACTTTGCATATGTCTCACGGAGAAGTTCTACGAACGCACCAATCGGGACTTAGTGGTTCAGGCTTCTGGGGAAGCTTGTGGAATGGAATCAAATCTGCTGCAAAAGGAATCGGCGGTTTCCTTAAAGATGACTGGCGCCCGATCACGAGCGGACTTCTGGACGGTATTGCTACAGCAGCCGGACCTGAGGCTACTCCATTGCGTGGTTTGGTGAAAAGTGTGAGTGGCGTGGGAATGGCAGCTCCTATGACTCGTCGGCGTATCAAGGGCGGCAGCTTCCGACTTGGGTAATTAAAACGACTTACGTCGTGTTTGATCTTGATGTTTGATTGATAAGGTATATAACTACAGTCATGATTGGATCCGTTTATAAAATCGTTTGTAGTCAAAGTGACATTTGCTACATTGGCTCTACTTTTAATCTACTTAAACATCGTATGAATGGGCACAGATCTAATTTTAAGCGTTGGGATGAAGGAAAAGCAACGAGCGAAATTGCAATCTATCCGTATTTTCAAAAATATGGTCCGTACGAGTTTAAGATTATGTTGATCAAGCAGTATGAGGTTGCCGATAGATCTCAGCTGCTTGCTTACGAAACGTTATGGATCAACAAATTCAAGAGAACTTGCGTGAATAAGGTTCCTCCATTTGCGATATTGAAAAAGCAAAGGCAAAAAGAGAATACAAAAAAATACTGGGAAGCCAATAAAGTAGTACTTAATGAAAAAAACAAGCGAAACAACGAGCTTCATAAGGAGAGGCTCGTCGAAAAGGTTACATGCGAATGTGGTAGTCAATACCAGCTTAGAGGCAGAACGTATCACTTTAAATCCAAAAAGCATATCAGATGGGCGGAAGCTCAGTAAATCTGAATCTTTTTTTTGTCTTAACATGACTCAAGTCATAAAAAAGTTGATCTTAAGCGAAGAATATATAGAATATACAAAACATAACCATCGTCATACAATGTGCAACTTTATCAGAAGCAACGGGGAGCAGTGTAAGCTTGCTCGCAACAAAGAACGATGCGGCAAGCATCCAATTATTATCGATCAGGAAATTATTGTCGTGGAGAGTAATATAGATGAAGAAATGCCACCACAAGTCAGTACCCCAGTCGTCGCTGAGGTTGTTGATACACCAGCGCCATCGGTGATCCAGCCAGTCGAGGCCTCGAATGTCGAAGTAAGCAAAGTTCCAGAATTGGATGAGTCGATTGTCGCACCGGTGATCGCGGATAGCGCGGTATATGGGGAGGAATATAATTCAGCTTTGAAAGAATTAAATAATTCGGATGACGAACACCACGATGAGATAGAAGACTTTGAACGCGCGAGACAAGCTGAGCAATATGCTGAAGAAGCGATTAAGGAGGTAGCACCTGAAGCTAAAAAAGCTCCTACGAAAGTTAATCTTCTTCAAGCTTGGATGGATAACAAAGAATACGACAAACGCCTGTTTGATCTTTGTACGAATTTCAAAGTTGAATGGTTCCAAGATTTAAACAACCTTTGGAACCTTGCAGGGTTCTTTAATCGTATTCCGAATGGTGATCACGCATTACTATCTAAGACGTACCTTTGTATCCTCAAATCAAAGACAGGGAAATTGTTCAATTTCAAGCAAAGCACCAAGGTATTTAATCAATGGGCGGACCCTGAGTACAAGTTTCATCCAAAATACAACGAAACCAAATTGAAGCAAATCGCCAACGGGCATGATCCCGAAGGATACAAGGAATGGAAAGCCAAGTATGAACCCACTCTGCCGCCAAAAGAAAAGACCAAGATCAATCCAGATGAAGTTGAACTTTCTGACCATTGCCTTTTGCGCGTCGAGAAGATTGCTCGTTTGAATTCAGTTGAAAAGGACTTTTTGCTGGAAGGCATTAACGCTGTTGATACAATGCTTGAAGAGGATTGGTTGGACGAGTATGTTGTCATTACAAATCGCCCGATCTTGGGATACAAACGTACATGGCAAGAGTATATTCGCTACGTTCAAGCTATCAAATTTTCTTCAAAGAAGAAAGCGGCAGCCCTGTTGGCGATGACGATTGATCGTTATATTATTCTGATGGGCAATTCGTTTCTCTATCGATGTGGATTGGACTCAGATTATTCAAACGATGTATTGACTCAAGCGCCAAAGAATCCGCTCGACGAGATCACTGTGACCTATTGGTGCGAGGGTAAAGGTGAATACAAATCGATCAAAGCACTCAAAGTATATGAACAATGGAAATCCTTATTTCATACATACGAAGAATACGCTAATCAATGGGGGCATGTTCCATCATCTAAATTTAGCACATGCGTTCCATTTAAGGGAAATGTTGTTGAATCAGTTGATGATGAGATGATCGAGCCGTTTCTTACGTTTGTCAAGGAGATCATTGCCAACAACGACGTTGAGCTGTATGACTGGTTGATCAAATGGATTGCCCATATCTACAAGTATCCAAACTCACGAACTCGATGCGCTTTGATTCTTTTATCGATAGAGGAAGGCACGGGGAAAGGCACCTTTTGTGACATTTTGACTTACTTGTTCGGAATTCACAACATTGATCAATCGGGTGGTTCTGTAAAGAGTTTAGTATCTGAGAGATCCTCCCATTTAGTCGGAAAGAAGTTTGCAATGGTTCAAGAGATGCGTGAGAACAAAGGTGATTACATGGGATGCATGGAAGCTTTGAAGACATTCATCACGGATGATTATATCGCAGTTCGACCATTGTATGCAAACAAAATGACTGTTCGCAATTTGATCGAGTTGATCATGACGACGAACAATGAGAATATTCTAAAAGCATCGGTCGAAGGCCGACGATTCACCGTAGCGAAGGTATCTTCTGCGCGCAAGCAAGACAATTCGTACTTCCGTAATTTGAAAGAGCACTGCCAGACTCAATCATTTATTGATAACTTTGCTACATATCTCATGAATGTGGATGTCCGAGAGGGTTCGATTAAAGCCTTGGCTACTGAAGCTTTAGCCGACATGGCTGAAGCCTCTCAAGATTCAATCAAAGCATACTGGTCGGACATCGCGAACTCTACACGCAAAGAGATCAAGAGTGATCCATACTTTGTCGTATCAGACGATTGTATTATGATTGCTAGAAGGTGCGCTTACGAATCCTACAAGGAGTGGTGCGCAAAGAATAACGAGATCGTATTCAAGAGTCGGAAGTTTCAATCCGACACGGCTTACATGAGCATCGTAGTTGAACATAGAACCAAAGATACTCGCTTCTGGAAGGTGCAACAAAGTGTTTAACTCTAATACAGTGCATTTTTTTGTGTCACATCGATGACACATTGATTTCAATAGCGTCAGTATCTCTCGTCTGTCATTGAATGTCGCCATCCGGATGTCACTATCGATGTCACATTGATGACACTTCTAGTGACACATTGTTCTGATGCTGTCATTGAAGGAGAGGCGGTATCAGTAGTGGGATATTACTTGAATTTATATTAATGACACTTCCATTATAAGTTTATAATAATAATAATAAGAGAGTATGGAAGGGTAGTAGTAGAATAGAAAAATAATAGAAAGGTTGGGGATTCGGTGGTGACATCCGACATTGTGTCATCCGCTTTCCGCGCGATGCATCACAATTGATATCAGCAGCAGTTGAGAATGTATTATGCAATGCACGGTGTGTCACATTCGTTGTGACACCACTTTTTTTTTATGATTTGGTCATTTAAACGACTTTTCAATTCGCAGCCGGTGTCATATCGTAATAGCCCTTCCAGACCTTTTCAATTTGCTTTGACTTCCACTGAAGACACTTGCGAAACACTTTTGGTTCCTTCACAAACACGGACGTCCTCATCTCCATTCGATCAGCCGATATAATCGAGCCTTCCTTCAGACGACTTGAAATACGCTGACCATATTCAGGATCCAATGCGCGCACGATCAGCTTGACTTCGTATCGGTCGTCTATCACTGGAGCTGATGACATGGATTCAAAGAAAATGTTCATCACTGGCACATCAACATTCAAACCATCGTAGAAGCCGTGCATGTCCCGTGAAAGAGCGAGTCGATTGTTTGGGTCACGATCATACTTTTCATATGTCTCGTATTCGCGGCAATGCGCCGCTGATATCAAATGACAGCTCTCGGCCTTGCCGATCGATCCAAAGCATTCTTCCGCTTCAATCCGTTGATATCTGAACTCGTCCGTCATCACGTCAATAATCGACGTCGTCGTGGAAAGGGACGACATTGTTTGCTGCGGAGAGTCTGATTCTTGGGCAACGTAATGTTTGAAGGAGATACGCTGGAGCTGGTTGGATACCACTGAAGCAATTTTTACCACACTAGTCGTGACCGCTTGACCATGGAGAGCTGAGCCAATTGATATAGTTTCTTCGTCGAGAGAATTCACGAATAGAAGAGCATCTCGCTCTGCAGACAAGAAGCACTTAATGATCAATCAACAGTACTAAAAACAAGGTGAAACAAGAGCACACACCGTCTTTGAAGAGGATATGGATGCACAACGTCTTGTCTTCATACCAGAGCGCGCTATCCTTGTCACCAGTGCGACGAGCAGGATCGTAATATCCAAGGTATAATCCTGCCAACCGATACAGTCGGCAGCGAACTCCTTTTGTTGAACGAGCACTGACCACAGTACCATTCACCAACCACAGACTGCTTTTCTGCTCCTTCTTCGGCACTTGCACGATGATCGCATTGTCTTCATCCTTTCCTAGCTCATTCACTGATGACGATGACTTGGGCAACGCCTGCTTCGCGCCGTACGCCGCCCTGTCCGCAAACACTGTAAGGTCGGCCGCGATGACATTTGCAGGGAGAGCACGAGAGACTTCTGCAAACACTGCCTTTCGGAACGCAGCAACATCTTCAATATCCACGGATACAGCATCAGCCGAGGTCAGATCGCTCCCATCTTCGCCCTTGAGCTGGAACCATTTCCGCGCCATCTTCAATCCACGCGGCAAATTTGAGAATTCACACTCACGAAATAACCTCACTTGAGGTTGAATAATTAGCGGACGTAGTGGATCCTATACGCTACATCGTCCGCTCTTCCTACCCCTAAATAAGGGTCGAGAGTACCCCTAGACACCCTCAGAGACAGCGATGATGTACTATATAGTACACACACGTCTGCAACTGACTGACACCTCCTCCTCCACGACCTCCTCGCCAAACACGCTCAGTAAACTGTATCCATGTGACAGTCGCAAAGTGCGGTTCTTCGATTGGTCGTCATCTCTCTCTTGGGGTACAATCTTTTCAATACATTTAGCCCGTTTTTAGTATACAGAAACTGAATTCCCAGCAACTGATGGAGCTCCCCGACCTGACCAGCGACAACCTCGAGGAGGTGCTGGCGGCCGCTGACCAGCGCACCAAGAGCCGGCTGCGCGCCAAGCGGCTCTACTACAAGAAGCGGGTGCGACGCGGGCGCTGTAGCCGCCCCCTAGTCGCCCTCTGATTGCTGACGCTCGTGTCCTTGTCCACAACTTGTCCCCCAGAACCTGCTGGACGATCTCCAGCGCGACGTGGGCGCTCTGGAGGCGCA
>JAIKVD010000848.1:662-14431 GCA_024679075.1 Phytophthora uliginosa
TTCCAGACTCGGGAGCGCGTAGCTATACACCTGGGCGGCCAAAAAAGGCGTTCACCCGCCTCGCCACAGCTGGTGCGCGTGCCCGGATTCGAACCAGGGATTTCACCGCGAAGTTGTTTGTATATTTTGTATTGGTTTGTTACGAGGAAGCGTACTAACCCACTAAACTAGATCTTATGGCTAAAAGCAAGAAGGACATGCGTGACGTTGGTCGTGAGGGTCGCGAGCGCGAAGAGGCGACGCGGAGTTCACGGCGCGCGGAAGGGCTGCCGCCCGAGGAGCATGCGAGTCTGGAGGAAGTTGTCCGGGCGGCTCGGAAGGCGGGCGCTGCAAAGCGCAAGGCAGCCCGTGAGGAGAAGAAGCGGTCTTTGAGTCAAGGCCAGCCGGCTGCAGAGCCACCCGTCCAAGACGACGCGCACCAAGTGTCGTCGGACGGTGAAGCTGGAGGCGAGTTGGAGACCGGTCAGGGTGAGCCCGGGCTGGGTGAACCCGAAGTGGCGTCTGTGGGAGGGGCCGACGTGGATGAGTCCCGAGTGGAGGGTCGAGTTTCGGACTCCCCTCTGCCCGGCCAGGATGTGAACGTTCGAGCACTCGCTCAAGATTTGCTCTTGCCGACAGTCCTGGAGGATGTATCTGGTGAAGACGTGGAGACGTCAGCTCTTCTGGAAGAGAAGGCCTCTCCAAACCTGCAACTTTCGACAGTCGTCCGAGCAGCTGCTAATTCAAGTCTACAGCCGTTGAGTGAAGATGCGGCAAAGCCTACGTGGCGAAGCAAGTTTCCCGGTGGGAACAGGTTCAGTCTGAACGAGTTCTCCCGCCCTCGGTGCAGTATGTCTGGCCGGATTCTCGGCCTGGCTCTCTGCCGTGGCTCACCGCCGCACTTGCAACGTCCAAGTACATGGCTGCCCGCGCGACTCTGGATGATGCCATCGAAGCCTGCGTGATCGAGCTCAACCTGGACCTCTTAGTCGTTCATCAATAAATCTCCGTCTTGATCCTCAGCATGGTAGTCTAGGAATGGCGCCTCTTCAACTTCATCTTCTCGCTCAAGTGTTGGACAGTCACTTTGAGTGTAGCTCCAACACAAAGAGTCCGCCATTCGGTCAGTTCAGCAGCCAGGAGACGTTGGAGATCTCCGACCAAACTGCGTACAAGGTCGGCTGCGATCTTGGACGCACTCGTCCTGAACCACACCGGGACCAAGTTGTCAAAATGGAATCCCGCCTCGAAGAGCAACGTCTGTAAAACAGTGACACACTCTCTGGGCGAGAAGACCCCAACCGGAATCTCGGCGGCGACTACATCATGAGCAGTAGCCAAGTCACGTCGGTCAACCTGCTTGGACGAAGCTACGTTCTACGTCTGCGGATTACCGGTCTTCGTCCCGCCCGGAGTACAACCAGTTCTTCGGTCGGTGAACCACCGTCGAAGCGCCAACAGTACCGGCCACCCCGACCGGAGGATCCACTTGCGTCTCTGCCGTCCGAACTTCCTTCGACTGCGACGTCTGGCCAGGAAGCCCCGTCCACAGTGCCAATTTCGGACCCTGTCCCGAGCTTGGTTGGCACCACTGATGGGTCTGCCCGAGGCACGACGTCAGAGTCGCTCGTATCCAGGAACAGCTCACCCGGATCTTCTTCGACGTCACTTGAGTCTGGTGGAGGGGCGCACATGCCGCTCGCCACGTACGGCCCGATGGTGATGTCGGCGAGGACTTCTGGTTCAGGCATACCTGGAAGCGGGGAGCTTGGGTACTATTTGACTCGTCAAGCGATCACCCCGGAGCGAAGAATTCTACCCGACCAGGAGGACGTCATCATGGCGGACCCCGAAGTCGCGGTCAGCACGAAGCCCGACGAAGTGCTTGAGTCGAGAAGTCGCAGGAAAGACAGAGACTCCAACCGGAGACACTCGTCCAGCGAGTCTGAGTCCGACTCTGACCGGAGCCGCCACCGTCGAAGTCGTCGTCGCTCGTCCAAGAAGCCCTCACGGAAGCGGTCCTCGTCGCGACGCTCGAGTTACTCTGGCCGCTCGCACCGTTCGGGAAGATCCGGATGGTCGGGCTCCTCGGTGTCGACCGGAGTGGCTGAGGCCGCTGTGAGCGCTCTACGCGAGGCACAGCAGGTTCGTGAAGAACTGGCGAAGCTGACCGAACAATTTGCAGCTCAAAAGCTGACAAGCCCGGAAGTGGAGGTTCCACACAAGCTGGCAGAGGCCGAGGTACGCGTCCGCGAGGTGGAAGGGGGCGCTCAGGAAGCTGAACGTCGCCTTGCTGGAGTTGCCACTCAGAACGCCCACGGCGCTACGCAGCATGAAAATGTCGCGGCCGCCATCCAAGTCGCCTGCCTTCAAGCCGCCAATGCCGAACGTGAGCGCGTAGAAGCCGTCGCTGTGCAGCTTCTGCAGCAGCAGCAAGCCGATGTCGAAGCGAGACGCGAGGCGGAGCAAGCCGCTTGGGTTCAACAGGCTCAAAAGGACCTGGAAGAACAGCGAGCTGCGTTCGAACGACGATTGGAAGATGAGCGTGTGACAGGAAGGAATATGCAGCGGTATCAGGCTGAGCAAATCCGGAACCTTCAGGCAACATCCACTCAAGTTCAAGTGGGACGTGCGACACCACCCCCCAATTCAGCAACTCAGGTTGAGTCCGGAGGGTCTGATCCTGAACGAGCAACTGGGACAAGCGGCGTAATCATGGGAGAGGTCACCGGTGACCGGACAGAAATGGAACCGACGAACACTGTCGAACGATTGCTGGCGCAAATCAGAGCGGCGCTTCCAGACGCTTCGGGCACACGCCGTGCAGGAAGTGTGCCAGCGCCAAAGAGAGCCGACTCGAGTACAGCTACGCTCAAAGCGAATGCGCCGCTGAGGAGCCGGACGGAAGTTCCCAAGGCTGACACCAAGCAGGGTGTGAAGTCTGAGCGGAAGCCTACACCCAAGAAGCAAGATCGTAAGCCGACCAGCCAAAGAGACCTCAACGCGGCTCGCCATCTAGCCCCAGTTCAAGTTCTAGCTCAAATTCGAGCTCCAGCTCGGACTCAAGCTCGAGTGACTCTGAGGATAGTTTGGATGAAGATCTTTCGACAGGCGTGGATACCTCTGATGCGACCAAAATCGGCGGGACGCTCTTGACGCTCCGGCCGTATGTCTCCTCCAGTACTTTGGAAAAGTTCAACGAGAAGGCTTCCATGGGAGATCGCCGGAGCTGGTGGGAGCGTTTTGTCAACATGTCGGTTCAAAGGTAGCTGGACGGATAAGATGAAGATTAGTGAACTGAAGATGAAGATGTCTTCAGCCGTCCGGAATTGGTGCGGCCAGCTCTCCAAGCACGTACAGAACAACTGGAAGCGACTTTCGAGAGAATTCAAGCGCAATTAGTTGAAGGCCCGGACATCTGAGTCCGAACGGTATTATACCATGCGCCAGAAGTCGATCGAAAGTGCCATGGTGTTTTTTTACAGGCTGAACGAGGCTGCGGTCAAGGCTGGCATTCGCTACAAGAAGGGCAAGAAGGAGTCCGCTCATCATATCAAGCGGTACATCAAGAACCTCAGAGACCAGCAGCTCAAGGCCATCCTGCGCAACACGCGATTCCACAGCCTAGATGACCTCGAGTACGTCTTGCAACAGGATGAGGATCTAGGTCTAGATGGAGGCTATGACACTCCACCACCCCGGTCGAGAGATTTCAGGGCCGACAACATTCCGCCTAGACGTTTCAAGCCGGGGCGTCAAAGTCGGGCATACATTGGTCTGAGTGGTGGCGAATCAGAGGGGGACGTCGAAGGACGTGTGCGTTTCGAGGATGAGGAAGATGATTGAGGAGAGATCCCCCCAGAGCCACGAAGTTCTGGACGAGGGAGCCTGGAAGCTGTCAGTCCAGAAGTGTCGACCCGAAGTGTGCCCACTCAAGATGTGACTACTGAGCAGGAGATTCGCAAAGCTGTGTTTCGTGTGATGGAACACTCTGGGTGGAGGCCACCTCCCCAGGTGGATCCTCACCCGGGTTGGCAATCACCCCGTCCGGGTTGGCAGTCACCTCGGCCGGGTAATCTAAACAAGAATGAATTCTGCGAGAAATGCAGCAAATTCGGCCACAAGGAGGAAAACTGTTGGAAGGACGTGAAGTGTGAGAAGTGCAAACGGACAGGGCACCAACCCATGCGTACAGGATTCCCCCTTGCAAGAATTGTGGGGACTTCCATGACGGTCAGTGCGCAGGTTACGAAGCTCTCCAAGCCGTGAAGAACCTCGCTCGTCAAGGCATGCTAAAGGCCCTGCCTACCCACATCCTCAGGAAACTGCTGGATGGGGAAGCCAATCCGGGGAAGTCGTCAAACGAGTAAGATCGCTAGACAGGGGGCCAGAACGCGCCGGGCTGAAAAATCCCCAACGATTGTGTGTCTTAGTACATGTCGGACCAGAGCTGAGGAAGAATTGTGCATGGCTGTCTACTCCTATCCGGAGGCTGGAGGAAGAGTATATCCGATGTATGAGAGTCAGCCAAGAAGACTTGGATCTGGAGCCGGCTGTTTACATCCAGGAAGGCAGTGAGTTGTTGTCGCAATTACGCGACGAACTCGCTATGCTGCCCGAGCTGAAAGATCTTAGCCCTGAGTGTGACATCTCCAAAGCGGATGTTGGTGTTCCTGGTCGGACTACTACGGCAGAGACAAAAAGTTGCGGTCCATCCTGACGTATCATCGGAAAATCTTCCTGGGGGATGGCAATGCAGCGCCCGCTCCAGCCAGGGGCGTGGTATGTGACCTGGACGTAGGGAATGTTAAACCTGTAGCTCAACGTCCAAGGTCTATTGCCCCACATATCATGTTGAAAGTCTATGAGCTGCTCAAGAAGTTGTTGGAAACTGGGCTGATTGAATTCTCTGAGTCCGCTTGGGCATCTCCGATAGTGATTGTCTTAAAGAAGAATGGTGTGGACATCCGGATGTGTATTGACTATCGAGTGGTGAATGGCTTCATCCAGCTTTCAACCTATCCACTACCCCTGATAGACGATTTGCTGATCGGGTTCGAGAGTGCAATGTGGTTCATGAGCCTCGACATGGCGAGTGGTTTCTGGGCGATACGGATGGCTGAACGTGCGAAACTAATTTCTGCTTTCGTGTGTCCATTCGGACACTTCCAGTGGGTGAGGATGCCCTTCGGGTTAAAGAATGCCCCACTTGTTTATCAGGCAGTAATTGATAACTGCCTGTGGGGTTTCGTCCGACTGCCCGCGGAAGAGGAGAAGCTGGTAGACCAAGTCTGAACGCGATGAGTCTGAACGGGAGAAGGCTGAGCGGAGTGTACCAATACTGACGGACAAGATGACTGCTTTCGAGCGTGACATTCGGGCGCCATCCCAGATGGGCCCAGTCATTGGGCGTAGTTCGTATATTGACGACATCGCTCATGGGGCGCCAACTTGGGATCAGCTGTGTGAAGACCTGAATGTACTTCTGTTCGGACTCCGATACTGGAATATCTCAGTCAGCCTTCCCAAGAGTGAATTCGGTAAGCTGTCGATCCCCTACCTCTCTCACCAAATTAGTGCCGAAGGACTTCGAGCCACGCCCAAGATTGCCAAGGGTGTCCAGGATCTCCCATTTCCGAAGACCCTGAAGGGAGTCCAATCTTTCCTGGGAAGTTTGAACTACTATCACAAGTTCATTGAAGACTTCCCCGTCGTGGCCGCAGTCCTGTACGAGCTCACCGATGAACAAGTGTTCACGCCTTAGGGGACTCGACCGTAGGTGACACCATCCATTTTCGTAGCGTAATACAGTCATCTTTTAAGTCTCCTTTTCAGTTCGTTTGTTTCACTTGTCCATGTGTATCTGTGTTTCCCATCATTGTTTCTCCCTTCTTCTTCCAGGTCATTTTCACCGTCTTCTGCTTGGAAGTCATTTAAACATTTCCATAGTCTTACTCCCACTAGTACTTTGTCGTTTGCTAACATTCTCCACTTGCATCCAGAGTCATCTCAGTTTGGACAACCTGGACGAGTCATCACTCTTCTCCAATTCACAATCGTTTTTTCCACGTTTCACTCAGGCGACGGTCTGTTGCGTTCAATTCTCACCTAGGGTGCTAGACTCTCGGGTGGTCATCTCCAGCCTGCATAGCCTTGAAACGAGCCCGGGCCTTCGCCCCCTGGTTGAACTCGCACAGTAACGCCCCACAACTTAGCTGCGACATTGGGAGCCACTCAGGTTGATCGTACCCCTTCCATTTGATGAGGTACTCGCGAACTCTCTTGGACGTACGAGTACGTTTAGACCATCGGAGGTCCAGGATTTTCTCCACTTCGTACTTATCGTTGTCGTTGTCGGCATCCCAACTGTCTTCCGGCAGCAGAGCAGTGTCAAAATCGTCGTCTTCATCAACGTCAATCTGAACGGAGGGTCGTTTAGGATGTAGAGCGCGTGGGTTTAAACGACTAACATGCACCCAAGGGTTGACTCGGTAACCCGTGTCCTCAACCTTGAGCTTCACTCTGAAGTCGTCATGCATCTCGGCGATCCTGAACGCCACCAAATCCTGGATGTCTCGTTCAGACGCAAGTCCGAGGCCTTTGAGTAATCCATAATATTCAGCGTCATTGACAGTGACGTCTTCCAAAATAAATCCATGTGCTGTTAGGATATTCCAGCCAGGAAATTCCCAGATGATACACCCGCAGCTGCCCTGACGCGTTGAAGTCTTGGCCGCACCGTCGAAACTTAAGACGTACCCAGCAAAGTCTGCTTCCAGCATCTCCATGCTAATTACGGGTGGCGCCTTGACCCGCCCCTTGGCCGGGATGAGTGACTCAGCCACCTCGTCCAGATGTTCACGTGGTGTAATACCTGCACCCAGAATAGCGGGCAGACCGTCTTCGTCTCGCTGTATTTTGTGCACTTCCAGGTGCCAATGAGACAGTGTGACCCCCCAGCGGACACATCTTCCATGCGCTGTCTTGGGCTTCAACAACCAACTCAGGACGGAGTGTCTGGTGTACACTCTGACAGGACAATTCTGGACCAGAGCCTGGAAAACGTCTAGGACTCTCATCACGGCTACCACTTCTTTCTCCGCGATATGATATCGGAGTTCAGCATCGTTCAGGACACGTCCCGTGAACCTAACCGGGTGTATGACGCCGTCGTATTCTTGACCGAGAACGGCACAGGCAGCCCATTGGTTGGCATGAGGTATAATCACAAAAGGCCTGGCCCGGTCGGGATGCCTGAGCAGCGGAGTGGACACGATCTTCCTCTTCAAGATTTCGAAAGCCTCCTTGGCCTTGGACAGATCTCGTCCAGCCCGCAGACGTATCCGAGGAAGAATAGACCCTCTGGACCTTGAGTTTTCACTTCGACCGGACGACTAACACGTCGCTGTCAGGCGGAGATGTTTCGACGTCTGCCGGGTCCGCCCGGGGAGGTTCCGCTTCAGCACTTGCAAGGATCGGAGCGTCGAAATCAGGATCTTCGCGGTTGTCATCCTCCTCAGAAGAGCTACTGCCCGAGATGTCTGGAAGGTCTTCGGTCAAATTGTGGAGATCCTGCCAGTCTGCTGGCTCTGTCCCTCGGTCGAGCCAAGTTTCCAGGAGCACATCAGCCATCAAGTAGTACGAGACGGAGACATACTTGGCCCAAGGAGTGTCATCCAACTTACGCCGGTACACCATGGTGGCCAGCATGTCACATAAGCTGTCCCGATGGAAAAGCTGATGCTGAACGTCATCGGCCAGCATCAACTCAACCGCTTCGTCGTAACCAACGCCAGTGCGCATGGTCCATTGGACGTCCAGACGAAGATCTTCCCAAGCGATAAACTCCGGAAGGAGTGCGCAGGCCTCTCGAACCGTGAAGGGCAGCACTTGAGATACCGGACGCGGGCCGACATTCGACTCTGGATGGACTGTCGGACGACGCTGAAGCTCGACTTCTTGGACTCGCTTGGACGTAGACTGACGCCTAGACCCTGACCGAGACTTTGAAGACTTACTCCCAAGCGGGGCAGTGCTCTTGGGTTGCGGTGACGGTGGATTCTCTTCGATTTCTCCTCCTGCTCGATATCGTCATCGTCGGCGTCACTGTCCGGAGGAGCCGGTCCAGGATAAGGTGGAATCAAACGAAAAGACCCGCCGCCTCCACCGTGATCCACGTCTTCCGGGAAGCAGGAGGGGTCGTACCACGCTGAAAGTGACATAGAAGTCTACGAGATCGAGGCCAGTCTCCGCGCACCTCATTATCCCCCACGTTCAGAAGGGTCAGCAGGCCGTCAGCGTCGAACCGGTTTTCCTGGACGCGCTGCTCCAAAGTTGCGATCTGCGTCTGGGCGTAGGCCAACTGAGATTCGACATCACCAACTCGTTGACGCAGGGCTGCCGGCTCTTCCAAGTTCTCCCGGGCGAGGCGTGCGAAATCGGCCTCCAATAAACCCCGAGCGTTGGCAGACTCACCTGGAACGGACTGCAATTCTTGTTGGTGATACGCGTACAGGAATACGAAGTCTTGCTTGAGACGGTCATATTCGGCCTGGATCCGTAGAAGACGCCGGGTGACGGAGTTCTCGTCCATACCCTGGAAGACATGCTGGCGCTGCCTATCTCGAACGAGAACGCGGTGCAACAGAGAGACTGTGTAGAACACTCTCTGCGCAAGCTGGAGAGGGGAGAAATGCATGATCAGCGAAGCAATTCTCGGCGAGCCAGGAGAGAACCCAATGTGTTCTCCAAGGCATCGAGGTTGGGGCCCTGCTGGCCGTGATAGGGGCGAAGCACCATCTCGCGGACCTCCGCTGGATCCCCAACCAGGGCACACAAATCATGGACGTCCGGTTCCGACAGGCCGTCGAACAACATCAGTGCTTCAAGACCACCATACCCCTCTTGGACGTACGCCCCGTTGCGATAAGCCAAAGCATGCGCGGGGGTACCCACAATGAAGGAGTCCCCAACCAGATTACGCGACGGAGGGAGCGTGTAATGCGCGGGGGGGGGGGCGTTTTGGACCCCACGTGGGCCCTGATCACGACTAGGGAGTATCCCCGCCCGGACGCGCCGAACCACGTCTTCGAAATCAAGTAAGCCCGTACGGGGAGTGCTCGCCTGTGGAGACGCGGGAGGTGGATTGCCCTGACTAGTGCTTGGAGAACCATTGTCGCCCTCAATTCCATGATCTGGGGCGGAAGAGCGCGGAGAAGTGGAGGCCGGAGTCGCGGGAGGCTCCTCCGAAGGGGCCGAGGACGTCCGGTCACCACTTGGGACATCAGCGCCTGGAAGCGACTGGTTGTTGCAGTTGCCACCTGCGGGGGCGGCTGGAGACGAAGGTTGTTTGCTGGGACTGCTGCTTGCCGACGATGGCGCGCTCATCTTGTGCGCGCGTGGAGGAAAGTTGCGTTGTGAGCTGAAGGCGTATTGCCTTGACCTGAAAGCGAAAACGAAGGCTTGGAACCCGGCTGGGAAAGGGCACACAGAACAGTCGCCAGAGCGGGAATATTCTCAACGGGATGGACGTTCAGACCAGCGCTCCGTCCAGACAACTGTGGATCGTGTGGTCTAGTCATGTTCGACCAATTCGGCTAATGACCTCAGTGATTGACCAAGATTAGAGGGGCGGTTGACACGATGGCAGTCAAGATTTCTTACTGTGGAGCGCTGTGATTGGCTGAAAGTCTATATATCAGTGCACGTGGAATTATGGGACGCGGTGATATCTATGGGACTTGGGGTTCACATATCCAGTCATGGATCGGGACATGGATCGGGTTAGATGCCCTGGACGTAGTGAGTCTGATTGGGATCAACTACCGGACGACGGGTCAAGGCTTATGAATGCAATCAAGAGCCCCGGTCAACATTAGACCGGTGGTCACCCGTCTTGACATGGCTGGACGTGAAGAAGAACACCGAAGAACACCAAAGAACAATGGCCACCCTAGACGGAACGATCAAGGTATAATCAAGCCAAGTGATTTCCGACCGACCAGGACGACCGACCAGGATCTGAGAAGATTCCATGGAACATCGAAGTCCTACGCCTGTACCCACAACACCACGGTGCGACCAAGCACAACCAAGATGATGACGCCACCCCAAGGTATACTAAAAGTAAGTCAAAAGCTGCATATGTGTCTATATTGCAGGAAGATAGCCACAGAAGATAAAATCAAACAGAGTTCAATTATCCGTATAACCCGCAAGCGCTCGGACAGCTTCGGCCGGACGTGCATTCCCGGCGGCCCCGATCAAGTGCTAAAGGTAAAAGGCCCTCTGGAGAAGGACAAACCAGAGGTGTGGACTCCACCCCCCATACTCCAGTCCAAGTTAGGGTGAGTACCGGGTGTGGAGCCCGTGGTAAATCTACCCTATTTCATATCCCAATTGTAGTGTGCGCCTAGGCGATCCTACATTTCATATTCCGTATACATCCTGGACAGAAAGGAAGAAAGTCCCATCCAGGATTGTGATCGAAGGACATCTTGTGTGATAGGTAGTGAAACTGTATTGAACGGTTCCTCAGTACTTCTGAGGTGGTGCGCGTTTGTTAAAGCTGACCGGGATTGACCAGTGTCCTGGAAGTGCAGCTAAGTTGACTGGTGTCAAGACCCACCGTTCAAGGGTCTAAAAGAATAAGAACGGCTATATATTTGTGTGTATAACTCTGCATTGATTTTGGTTATCTTGGCTGTGGTGCTACGTCCAAGTAGGTGACATTCTGCTCTCCTCCAAAGACCGATATTGGTATACGAACAACATCCCCCCCCCCGCGGTGCATCTCCCGGTTCGAAGACAAACGAACCTAGAGGGATTGCCACAAGGAGCACACGCTACCTGGACGTTTACGTTCAGGTGTTCCGAGTGGAGGGCTTCCTGGACGGGAACACCTTCCAGACTCTGGAGCGCCGTCGCTATACACCTGGGCGGCCAAAAGGCGTTCACCCGCCTCGCCACATGAGTCTCATATGGAACAGTCGAGGCAGAATTTCTGGGATGATAACCCACCTGTAGGTTCTGTCCAATCGGCGTTTGACGGATGGCAGATGGGATCATTCCCTGGGCACATACGTTCTCGGCTGGCTGGAGCCCCTACTTTGTTGCAAAATCACGTGTCTTATTTTAATACAAAAACCAAGTATAGGGGTGCACAATCGGTATATTCCCATAATGTTTTCGCCAGATTGTAACTGAAACTTCGAACATTTGGTGAAAATTTCTCCTGGACGACATGCTTACTTGATTTTATTGCTAGCTATCCAGCCAATTCTTCTCGCCGACCCGCGAAGTTTAGTGCCAGCTCACATTTCGATCTGCCATGTCGGTACCGCTGCCCCCAATTCTGACCTGCCGTCTAGTAGTCAAGAACGGTGAACCTCTCACGTCTTGCCGCAACAAAACTGACCCGATTGACTTTCCCTTTGAAATTGGACGTGGGTTTCGGCTTCTGAAGGCTCAGATCGCGACGGAATTTGAACGAAAGCTCCCCGGCGAATGGCAAGACGTCTTCAGTGTGTTTCTCAAACCTTCCAAGCACGCCCCCCAACGTGAATTTCTGGAATTGGACGAGAAAAATTACGAAAGTCGTATCTCAAGAGCCTGGAACCTCGCTCGACTTCGCCTACATGGTCAGTCTGATTTCGTTTTGATGCTCTTTGTGTATGCTCCAAGAGCAACCAATCCGCGGATGAACACGATTCGAAGGGCAACAGAAAACAGAATCCAGGAACAAGCGCCTCGCGTTGCCGCACTGCTAGCAGAGCGCAACATCCAAAGCGGACCGGCCTCACAGCTCTATATGAAACGGATGGCGGGTCCCCGGGGTCCCCCATCAAAAATGATCGGTATCGGGAATTATTTATTTTATCTGAGGGAGGGAGATCTCTTGCCTTTTTCAATTCAAGTACCATCAGAAAATGACAAGAGTACGAGTTCGTTCTATTAGCGAAAACAATGAACCTCGGAAGGGAAATGGTAGCATACTATTAATAGCGGGTAATTGCTGTCGTGAACGATGGCAGACCGAAGCATATACATACATCTAACAGCTGACAAAGCGCAGACCAGGACACCAAACGGGATAACTGGGCTGAAATCGAACCAATGATCCATCTAGCGGTTCTTGAGCTAGCTAACGTGTAGGTAATAGGAAGACACCATGTATTGCAGCCAGCGCATACATTTTGCGATATAGTCAGGGATCAGCTACCGGTATATGATGAGAGCACCGGAGTCCAGGTGGGACCCCGGGGTCCCGCCATCCATTTCATATGGCAACCATGCAAGCTCGTTTACCAGTCGAAGCCCCTCTCCAAGTTCCCGATAATGCAACTTTTCGGCAACTTCAGAATATCGACAGACTTTCGCAGGAGATGCAAGCCAATCACCAAGCCGACCAAGCCCGCGCTGACGCAAATTTCAGGTTAGTCCGGATCATGGTCCAAGGCGCCGTTCTTCAAGCTCAGATTAATGTTGCGGACTTGCGAGAGGTGCTCGGTCTACCAGCTTACAGCCTGCGACCTCCGTTTCGAGATCCGGTGGATGTCAATACACCTGCACCGGCTGAAGACATGGAATATGTCGACCACATCGAGCAACAAGAGAATGTTTGATTCCGAGTGTAGGAAAAACACAAACTCAATACATGTAATTCATTGAAAATCATGGATTTTTATGCTAAGTTGGTTGCCTTTGTATCCACAATGTTTGTACAAGTTTTCTCCGACTTCTTCCTTTTGCCTTGTATAAAAATACATGGCTGCGTCGAGGGCTGCCAACGGATTTTCACGAAATGCCATGTTGGCATGGCGCTGAATCCATCGCTTCAACAACGAAAACCCGACTTCAATCGGATTTAAGTCAGGTGAGTATGGCGGCAAAAAGAATAGCAGTGCACCAGTACCATGGATGAGCTCTTGTAGTTCCTGGTACATGTGAATTTTGGCATTGTCTAAAATGACAATTGACCTAGGCAAGGGCCATGGGTTGAGATACGGTAGGATCTTGGACTTGAAAGTTTCATGGAAACTTTGTCTCGTGAATGTGTCTTCGGTTGAACCCCAAGTAAAAAATCCTTGAACGTCAAATGCATCAAGGACAGATACACTGTTGCCTCTAGAAAAAGGTATGGGGACAACTGCAGGTGTTCCTCGAGCCGACCACGCATGTGTGATATGGTTGGCTAAAATTCTCCGCTGCAACCCATCAGTCGGATGTCTGCGACCTGTCGCCCACCCCCCGGATGTGAACGATGCCGCGGTGATGTGCCATCCCCGGAACTGGTCTGCCTTGCAAGGTACAAGTGTGGTGGTCATTAGCTATCACTCCTGGATCCCAGTTTTGAGACCCGTTACGCACGTTGTTTCTCGCTCGCGCTGGACACTTTGATGGGAACCATGGATGTTCTGGGATGCGCCGCATGGAGAAGCATCTGAGCCGATCCCAGTTGCGACCCTCGGACCCAGTCTGGTTTCTCGGATCCCGGCATTAGTTCTGGGACTCGGGCAGATGAGGATGACTCCAGGCTATGACGGCAGATCCCAGGATAGTGCCAAATCATATGTCACGGCCTGGCTGGCTGTCGCAGATTTCGGAGTCACCTGGGAAGTCCCAGTGTGTTCTCTCAGATTCCCAGTGTATGGTGTGACCATGGTCTACGGAGTGACGCTGGCGTGTCAGGTATGTCGCTGGGTGTGCCCGCGAGTATTCTGGATCTCATTGTGATCTTCGGCGAAGGCGACCGCTCGCGTGGAATGCCGTTTGGAGCTGGTTGCGGTGGG
>JAIKVD010000849.1:0-14414 GCA_024679075.1 Phytophthora uliginosa
TTCTCCTAGCGCGGCGAGACTCCACGTAGGCTCCCGGGTGTGCATCGCACAGAGATCGAGCTGCTGCTTTTTGGTGAGGCGCATTCTTCGTGCTTGCTCCTGCATCTTGCTTCCCGCCCAGATTCAAATCCCCCTGGTCAATGACAGCAGTCATTATCCAGGGGGACTGGACTATGACAGTACTTCAAGACCTTGCCTCCAGAATTACATAATATTAAGTTGTATAGGTTATAGGATGACACCCGTTCCTTATTCACGCCCTCATCTGTACTTCACTGCTTGGAAAGAATGGATGTTCCGCGGAGCAACAGAAACTTGGCAGGATAGTATTACGCCCCGAAAGGAATTGTCCACAGGTCACCTGAGACGGCAGACGCCAGGTAATGCTTTGCAACAACTGATAGGCGAATGGCTGCAGCCGAAGACGACAGATCTGTCGGCCGAAAGCATCATGCAGTACAGCTTGGAGCTTGAGACTCTCTCGAAGGAGGGGGTCAGCTGGACAGTGAACGATGAATGGATCCTCGAACTGCCCAGGGCGTTGCCAAACCCAAGACTGGAAATGACCAAGGAGGAAGTTCAGTTCTGGCCAAAGTTCAGGTAGAATGAGAATCCCTGGATAGTCGACAAGGACGGTAAAATGCTCACCACCAAGAAATTCGCAAGAATAGCGGGATGTACGATAGAAGATCTCAACATTACGAGGACTGGAGACCGGCAATACTCGCTCAAGGTACCAGCAGCCGGAGACAAATCGCACCGACAACCGAAACTAAGACGGTGGGGGCTGGCCATCCTTATGAACGTACCGTCAGTGCCAGTAGGGGAAACGCTACGAGTCACTACGCAGCTGCACCTCCGCCACCCGATGCAGCTACAGCACGAATATGTCTGGGAGACAACGAGGCCAGGACAGGCAACTGGGAAGGTAAAGCAAGAGCCGAGTGGAAAGGAGAGCAGTATCGTCCTTGAACAGCTTCCAAACGGGATTCACTGGAAAGTCAAAGCGACCTGCGGAGACACTTCAGAGATAGCAGTCGACACGCGAAAGATGCAGAAATTCCAGCACCAGGGAAGCATCATTTTCTACGCCCACCCCATGATCCACGGGTTCCCGAGTGCAGGACTCCATTGCCAACAGACATGTGCTGGTTGCTCTGAAAAAGCAACCATTCAAACGGTACAAAGGAGCAGGAGCAACATTGACCAGATAACTCGCAAGGTTGGAAAAGGTGACGCAGAACAGTACCTGGCAAGCAGCACTGATGCAGCAGACACCGAAACAGTTGTGGGCACATCACAACGAATTGACAGAGTACCAAGTATGGGTCAGCTATCGCCTCGCAGTCCGGCAACTGAATCTGTATTATGGCGGAAAAGCGCAACACAATGGCTGCAGAAAGCTGACTGAGTGCCACGACACCAAAGAGACTTTGGAGCATATCTTCTGGGAATGCCCATGTGCTCGAGCGTGTGGGACAAAGCTCATTCAAAGCTGGACTGGGGAAACCTGGCAGGAAGGAGACATTGGAGGATTCCAAGAGCACTGTGCCGCTCGGAAAGCGCCGAGCTTGTCGAGAGGACGGAAGAACAGTATCCAACGATACTACCCAGACTCAGAGAAGGAATACACCGAGGTGTGGAGCAGGATGTGGCGAATACTGAGCAGTATCTGCGTCACTAGTATATGGATCCAGCGAAACAGGGTCGTGTTCAAGCACGAAGCAGTAACAGCAGAAACAAGCATGCAAGATTTCTGGACAACAGGCATGAGGCAACTCAAAGCCCTCGCCAAGCGGGAACGACGGTCGCCAGACAAGCAAATACAAGGGACTCGACTGTTCCTGTGTCAACTGGCACTGGAGAGTCAACCCAGAGAGCAGCCACCACAAGTGGTGGGCCCCGTACAACCACCGGACCTTATTCAGGCACCGGCGTTGCTAACCAGGCTCAGGACATACCAGGCATCTAGTCATCACTAAGGATCAAAGATACGCTTGCCTCTCAAGTCCACCGTGTTGCTCATGTGCAACGTCGGCTCACGAAAAAAATAGTCACCACATTGAAACCTCCCCAGCCCGACCAAGTCACAGCCACATGATCGGCCGTCCGACCAAACCATCAAGCCATCCCAAGCCATTCGAAGTTATTTTCGCCCAACCACACGTGAGTTGACTCTGGTGGACTCTGGTGCGTTGACTCTTGAATGAACGGTCCTACTTGCCACGATGGCGTCTCTGAAGACTGGGCAGAAGCGTACTATCGCCAACAGGCTCAAGATCAAAGGACGAAAGGGTGGAGATCTCTTCTTCGGCCGGCTGCCATCGCAGCATACATCGCTGTTGTGGGACGCGTAATTGTTGGTCCGCTCGTGTTGATTGTGCTGTTCACCACCACCGACTATTTATCGCACGCCACGGTCTTCATACGAGCCGAGCAAAGCATCTTTGCCTTCACGGAGCGAGATCCGTCAATGGCTGGTGGGTGCACCGGGTGCCTTGGCCCGTGCAAAATCGCCATGCTCAAGTACAAGTTGATCGAGAATGTGGCCATTACCTCCGCTCCGCCCTTCTTCACTTTCACCTCCTTGGCTCCGAACGTGTCGCTGTACGATTTCAGCTCCCTCAGTGACGAGGTGCTCGCGTTCTCCGAAGCTCTGGATGCAAATGGCATCCTTTGTCAAAGCAGCAAGAACGAGTGGGGGACCTCACCGATCGTTGTCACGGGCATTGCGCAAGAGTTGCTCAACATTATCAAGATGGCGAAGCTCAACCTCTCGCCACAAATGATACGCGAGCTTGAGTTAGCCATTGAACACGCTGACGAGTGCGTAACCGGGTGGACGATGATGTCCGTCGTGAGGCTCTTCCAGTACCCGATAGCAAAGAGTTCGGACAGGTCCCTGCCGTGGATACCCACGTCTTCCCCGACTACACCGAGTGTCACCCTCTAGTCGAAATAACGGACGAGCTCGTTGGCTCGAAGCTGGCACTCGACACGGATGGTCGAGACCTGTTGGAGGTGGTTCCAGATCAATTGAAGTTGTTCCCTTACAGCTTCACGAGTAGTCTGCCGCATATCTCACGCTCAGCGCCAGCGGACAAGTCGAAAACGAAAAATGGAGCGACGACTGTGGTGCAGTCTTACTTCCGAGCCTACTACGGTGGGTGTCGTGTGCGTGCGGTGAATACGACCGGCGTCTACATCGAAGACACGTGCGAGGTCTCGAAACACTGGCTGAGCTATGGACTGATGGTTCACTCCCCCGACGATATTTCACTGTGCAGCACTGGAGACGTCTGCATCCACAATTTCTTCAATTCACTGTGGGAATGGGAGCACTACATCGACCCCAACGTGCCCAACCGCGTGGGTATGAATCTGAACACGTTTCGCAGTCGCTACGCAGATCGAGTTTCCATCAGTATCTTGCCCGGCCTCGTGGTAGCCCAAATGCTCGCGTCGGGAATCATCAGTCTCTACCAGGTGATGTCGCACAAGCAATCCGTTCTGCTCGCCCAGATCTGGGCGTATCGGTGTCAGAACGGCGTCATGCAGGTGATCTACCTCGCACAAGTGATGTATCACCTCGTATACAACTCTGACTTGTACTTGCTTGGGCTCGCGACGGGGACATTGACGACGGCATCCATCGCTAACCTCACGTGCTCCTTCTTCGCCTTTTCGTACTCGTTCATCAACTTGGTCAAGGCTCGCTCGGGAGATCAGCGATTGGACCGTCGATGTGGGAGGTGATGCAATGTGCTTCTACTTCGCTGGCGCGTGGACCAAAACGACGGCTCTCTCTCTCGAGCAAAGTCTTGCACGTGGTATCACGCTAGCGAAGAGAACCACAGGTTGCAAGGTGCTGTTCCTGTGGCCTAGCACGAACATTTTCCATTCTCAAATGAATAATTCAACTTAGGCATTCGACACGACCATTCCGGGTGTACCAAAGACACCGTACTACACACTCTGTTGCCGAGTTACAAATAAAATGCTTGTTAGAGATTCCATGGCGGTGGCTACCTATACATCTGAAAGAAAAAAAAAACTTACCAATCCACTCTTCCGTGTCCAGCCTTATCAAGCTCTGCAAGCCAGACCTTGACGATTGCGTCCATGCTCTCTTCAGCCTGGGCAATGACAGCCCTGTCGAACCTACCACGCTTGAGGGCTTCGATAGCCGACATGGTGTCGCGCACTGCTTGCGACGAGTAAATAACCCCGTCGTACTTGTTCACGTGACGCTGTTCTGCGTTTGCATCAAGAACGTGCAGCAATCTCTCCTCCAATGTTCTGGGGCTCTGGCGTTGGGCAGGTACTTGCTGCACTTCAATCTGTCCAATGTGACGCGGTGCAGCCGCCTGACTTGGGTCTGCTCGCGGCAAAAGGCGACGTTGTCGCATACTGAAGAGCTGGCGTTGTCCAGACGCTGGGATTGCACCGGGGTTAACGGTACTATCTTGAGTTTCGTCCGAACTCGAAGCTCCACTTTGTGTAGCCGCTTCCACTTCGTGCAGTGTCAAGAAGTTGTGACGTTCTACTCGCCCTTGCTCCTTGGACGAACCAGCACCAACCGACACGTTTTCGTTGCCCTGTTGAACGTCATCCGTCCTCGCTCGCTTCACGGTCCTCAACTGCTCCGGATCCACCTGAATCGGTTGGATCTGCAGCCAGTCATGCAGATACAGTCCGTCCAAGTAGTCTCCGCAGAAGTGCGCGAAGCCTGCCCTACCCGTGCCGAGCTGCTTCCACCGAGCCAAACTCTCCTCGTACCGCGTTGTCATGTCCTTCCAAAGGGCACAGAGCTTGGCAGCCGAGTGGTGCGGTGCCAATCTCGGGTCAATCCCGTCATATCGACCAGATTGGCCTACTACCACATTAAATTGCGGATTTTCACTCGCGTAGGCCGCCGCCACTTCTCTCCAAAACTTGGCCCTCCCATCCACAGGATCAACCTCCAGACCGGTAGAAGGTAGAACCCCTGACTCGACCATCCTGCGGAAAAAGGTAGGACTGAACATGACGTTGGCCAGTCTGAAGCCACAGTGTTTCGTCCTGCCTTCCACTTCAATACTGACGATACCGGTAAACCTCTTCTTCTGCTTGGTAGTACCAGTAAATACCTCTCCGCGAATGCGAGCGCGTCGGTATTGAGTCAGTAACTTGATGTAGCCATCTTTGTGGTTCGTCAGAGGGTCGGCCTGCGGGTGCAGGCCCAGCTGAGTGCACCCAGTCCGCAGCTTCTTGCTGTGGTGACCTCGGAGGAACCGGACGAAGACTTCCTCCGATGCGTCCTGCGGGAAGTCGTTCACCCATTGGCCGATGTCCGGCTCCGTGTCCAGGGACCTAACGATTAGAGGCTCCAGTGGAGCGACGTCCTCGTCAACGCTGGACATGGCTTCGGGCTGCAAATCAAGAAGTTTTTTGGCCTGACTACTTGAAATCGGTACAATGTACCATTAATGTTTGGTTATCCTGGACCTTTGCTTGCTCCACGAGATGACAGAAAATCTCCTTAAAGTTTCCTTTAACCGGTAGAGAGGACTGGAGGGCTTGACAATGGTGAATGAAATGATTCCCCTATGGTTTAGAAAACTGTTGAAAATATAAGAATATACCCAACTTCTAACCACCACGGTCAAAACAGAAAAGAAACGACTTTACTAGCGTTTTCGCTTGTAGTTGGATGTGCAAAACTGCAATGAACCGACGTTTTGCCAATTGTTCATGCGGTTTTGGTTTGTTCGTCACGGACTACTTACTACCAAATACGAAGTTCGTACGCGCTGCCGCTCGATAGAAACAGGGGATACAAGGCGATCGGACGCGCCTACGGTAATAGCTTTGCGGCTTCAACGATAGCGCTGCGGACACCTATGGTATCCGGACTCCAACAGGTTTCGGAGAGTGATCGACCAAGCGCAGCCACTTGGTTTATGCAACTGTGCGCTTGGTGTGTGGTGCTTGATAACGCGGCGAGTAGTACGACACCTTCGCGAAAACAACCTGTGTGCAGACAGGCGTCCGCAGCGCAGAACTTGCAGACTGCAAGTTGCAGTGGGATGCGAACTTTGCGACCCGTGAATTGGTCGACGCTCTAGTCTGCAGCTGTTTCGATCGCGTCGAAATGTCATGCATCTACCGGCTTCGGGTGCAAGCCAAGCGTTCCGATTTGAATACCGTATTGCGGTGGGCATGCGCTCCACAGTCGAGGCTACAGTATAATAGATCCGGGGCTGCATCAAGAGACAAGAGCACGTGTTGTCAAAAGATGCGTGGGCGAGTGGGCACTGTGGAGCCATCTGTGCCAGCAGAAATGTGTTCCTCTAGTCGATGACAGCACTCGCACTTCAAAAGAATCCAGACCGCTGATCAGGGTTCCTGTTGCTCGTGAGAATACTCTCACTTCGTGACACGCTATTCGCATCAACTCATCTGACAGGCACTGTAGAAATTCACTGTTTCCTATTTCGGTTGGCGATGATAACATTCCCTTATCCTTTGATCACCCAGCTCTTACTATACTGGACATCTACAACAAAATTGTGCATCGGGACACTATATACGTGTATTATATTATACCGATATACACGGGGATCTAGGGCATCACGGACGGGTAGCAGCAACACTGACCCAACTGCCGCCGAAGTTGCTGCCCCACCCATCGGATTCTCACATCATGCGGCTCTGACTGGACGACACCCTCATTCATGGCGAACGCGACCAAATGCTGCAGGCCTCACGTTGAAGTTGCCCGGATAATAACGATCATCCGGTAAATAAACTCGACACTCGTCGCTGCATTCCTATTGGCTACGTCAACACCCCTAAACCCAAAGCCAGAGCGCAACGCTGCACTTGGGTCCATGTGTTTCCTGCGCACATGTCCTGGTCTATTGCTCTCCCGATCTCGCCGCTCTTCCCCTGTCTTCCTCTCTTTTCCCTACAATTCCTGGCCCAACCCACTCACTGAAAAATTGACGTTCAATCGAGCACTCTCTGGCCGACTTTCGCTCTCGGTTGTCTGAGCATTCGCGCTCCAGACGTCCGAGATGGCCACCTCGCGTACCGCTTCGAACCGGACGGTACTTTTCAACATCGACGAGGACAATGTGCCGGTCGTGAATTCCACGACCCGGACGGCGTCTTCCAGGACCAGCGACAGATCGCACTCGTCCAATTCCAGATCCAAGTCTCGCTCGCGACGCAAGACACGAGAGAAGAGCAGGACGGAGGAAGTAGCAACCGCCGACTTTCGAGGCACGACCCCAACCATGAACGGAAGAGACTTTCAGGAAGTCACACCCACGGAGCGAGTCCCGACGCTCGACGGCCAGGGACACATTAACTTCACCAGTTCAAGGTACAGGAAGGCGGTGGACACTGCCAAGCGTAGTGTTCGGGCTAGAGGAGCACTGTCGGTAGGCTCAGCGAGATCGAAAGATCCGTTCAACCCGATTTCGCTTATTCGTATGAGTCGCACTCAGACGGTTGATGTGCGAGAAGAGGAGGAGGAGGTTCTGGACGAGTACGAAGACCGACAGCAGGATTGTCGCGGACAATTCCAACAGCAGGACGCTGTACCCTCTCAACCCCGTGGTCGGTCAAGGTCACGAAAGCAGAGCATTTACGGGAGCTGGTTGTGTTGTGGCCATTCGTATCCTAATGCGTTCCTGCGACTGTGCACAGTGGTGGTGGTGGTGCCGCTCGTGGTATGCGGCTTAATTTTCTGGCCGGTTCTAGCAGCGTCATTGCTCACGACGATATTGTTGTGTGTCTGCTGCTACGAGCATGCGTGGCTGTCGTTCCGGATTCATGCACAGTTGCTAGCCACTTACCAGTGGTATGAAGGAAATGAAGGACCAGAGGACGCAGGAGACGTTATCGGAGCTAGCACGCGGAGCAATGCATCTGTCGTGTGCGGGTACCAAGACGATGGAAGGCGATTTCAGAACTCATTCGTGTGCGCGGGCTTCACGCAGTCCACTACGTCGCTGCCGATGACCAATTCGACTGTACTTTGCTCCGAAGATGGAAACACGATCTTCTTAACCACGAACGACAAAGACAGCTTCTCAGACCCAGTGGCTGAGGCGACAATGTGTCCGAAGGAGCGGTCTACAGTGCATTTGCTCGAGTTGGAAACTTCACGTGGTGTTCTACTCGGTATGGCGAATATGCTGCTTTGCGGGAATCTATGGCTAACTCGCTTCGTGGTGGCTGCGCTGCTCACGGTGTGCTGGTCTGTTCCAGCGACTATGGTGTTTCCGATGATCCCGTTCCCCGTGGCTGGTACGCCCAGAGATATCGCGTCGGCTCCGTACTACTTCTATGTGGTGAACTTCGTGGCATCTCTCTGCGCTGTGTGCTGCCCGAACTGGCCTCGCGCATTTTCGTTGGTGGTGCAGAAGACTGCCTTTGAGGTGCTGCTGCTGAACGCGCTCAACTGTCCGGTGGCGGCCAAATTCGAGTGCACTGCAGCTCCGCTGACGTCTCTGCAGACCTTCGTATTAGGCGCCATGGCGGTTGTGTTGGTGCACGCACTCTCCGCACGTGGGCCTGCTAACCTCGTAGTAGCGTTGACCCTCGACTTGCTGGGCTACGTCTACATTGCTGGAGCACTGGGACTGCTCATCTCGATGGTGGATCCGACTGATCACAACGCGACGTGGGCTACGATTTGGCTTGGGATGTTGAGTGCGATGTGGGTGGCGCAGTTCGCCGGCTACGTTTGCGAAGCCATTATGTTCCGATTCCAGCTCGCTCACATGAAGTTGCTGCCATCGCGGATTGTCGTGACTTTGGATGTGGAAGCGTCACTCTGTGCAATCGCGGCTGGCAGCCTCGTGCTCGTCTTTGGTGGCGCGGTTCTGGATGTCCCCGGTGGTGTGCTGCCAAAAGTCCTCTTCACGACTGGCAGCGTGCTCATGGCGCGATTTGGGCGGATAATTCTTTCACTGCTGAAGAAGGCGTCGGGGGTTCGATGGAGCGGCCGACTGATGCCAGGCTTTGGCGGAGCATTGGACGGATTGCACGCGCTGCTCTTCACGTCCATCGTTTTCGTCAAGTACTATCTGTATGTCCGAGCACGCGAGACCACTGCAATGGATGACAGCAGAGGCAGCGGCGACTCCGATCTGTGGGCCACCGTCACGTTCAGCACCGACCTCAGCAGTTGAGATAGACACAGCTGCTTTGCTGCTATCATGTTACTGAAGTATTTAAGTTAATGGAGGCGAATCGAAGCTCTTGTAGCCGAAAACTCGTGCGTTGGCACTCGTGCTTCACTATACCGATACTACTCTTTTGCTCGAGCAACACCTTCGAAGAAACTGGAGTGGAAAGTACGAGTGACAAATAGAAAACACGTTTGGAATACAGCATTTCGCAGTTTGTTCGGGGAATGGCAAGTAAAATACACAAAACATGTTTGCATTCAAGACCACTCATAATTGTGCGCACAAATTTCAGACCCCGCTGCGCTTAAAAAGGCTTCACCCTTGCCAAAGTGCCTTGTCTCCCATGGAGCGTGTTGTCGGTCCGCTTGCGCGCGTCGCCGGTATTTTCAGCTCTCCGCGTTCACCAGGTGCTTGCTCCAGATCTCCTTCACTTGAAGTCCTTATGCCAGGCCGCTTTCGGCCGACAATGCGCGGACGCGGGTTTGCTTCTTGTATGGGCTCCATCTTCTTCACCCTTTCCATCAGCGCTGTCATACTCGACTCGACATCTCGCGCAGCCCCCGCCTCAAGCAGAACTAGCTGACGGACATTCGTGATTGTCCCTGATTGCGACCCACCCACTGGAAATTCATCGAGAGCTTCACGTAGCAGCTCGATGTCCCCCACCCACGAAAGCGTCTGCTTGACTCGACTGAGCATATTTTCTGGTGCTACGGCCGCGAGTCCAGCCTCTATCTGAGGGATGCCGCTCTCCATCTTTTGCACGTGGTCCACGGCAGCTTGACGCGAGCCACACTTGCTCTCCAGCTTCATCCACGCCCCCAATGTGTTGCTCGTCGTTGCATCTTCCACTGGTTGTCCAATTGCTGGAGCTTGTGGCTGTCGTGGTCTCTCTTGGAGCGTCACGAATCTCCCCGTGCTGGCCTCGCCCATGCCATGCTCCCTGGCCACCCCAGAGTCGCTTACAAATCCAGAGTCATTGCCTAGAGCCTCCAGCAGCAACGCAGCATCACCAGTGCAATTCAACTTCCTCAGCACTCGATCGTAGTAGACTCGAGAGTGGACGCCGCTAGTTGCGCGTCCAGGTGACTCCACTTTCTCTCCAAAGCCTCCACCTGAGCAACCAGCCACCCGTACGTAGAGTCGAGCCGCTCAATGTCGTCACACATAGTCGACACCATCCGAGTCAAACTACCACTACCGCTCTCCATCGCTTTCGTCCCGTTAAATGTGACCGTGAGTGACTAAAAAGTTGCCGAGGTTGAAGTTGTCTAGTCTCACAACACACCATACAAATCCTACAAACCTTCACCACCGAAGTTATCCGTCATCACGTGCATCGGATGATCATGTTACGCGGTCCAGCATTTTAGTCGCCACACACAGACAGATTAGACCACAGATTAAGCGGAGCTCTTGGGGGTGGGCACACACCCAGACCGTCTACTCCTCCATCATGCCGCCCACTGAGCCGATATCTGTGACCTGCACGCCGCTGCAGTCGCCGCACATGGACTTCCCATACTCAGAAGAGGTGTCCCCGTCCACCACGTCGTGGCGCAATGGAGACGCGTCAAAGTCCTGCTGCGCCGAGTTCTTGCGCCACAATGCAGTGCAGCGCGTGCTCTCGGCCGCCGTGTTGGCGCCTGCAGTGACGGTGTTTCTATGGCTGTCGCCGGCCTTCGCCACCACGACAGTGTGCAGCTTTTTGACCAGCACCTGCTCGTACGAGTACGCGTGTCTGGCCAACCGCATCCGGCTGCGGATTCTGACTCGGCTGGAGGCGATGGAAGGCCCCAGTGAAGGGGCGACCAGGTGCTCGAGGTTCAGTAGCGACACGCTGTTTCACCGCACCAGGAGCGACAGTGTGAGAGCTGATGCTTCGCCGACGCCGAGGACTAGCAGTGAGACCACGACGAGGATACGCAGCTCGGCCGGGAGGAACGGACGCGCACTGCAGGAGGAGAGAGAGGACCTCGAGATCGCTGTGGTGGACTGCGAGTTGAGAGACCAGGAAGACCGACTCAACCGGTGCGCGGTCACGGAGCTGGCGGCGAGGTATTTTGAAGGGCATGAGTGGGTGGCTGCAGTCTGGGTGGCGCTGTTGATATGCGTCGTCACGACCGCGACGCTTTTGTTTTGGATTCAGAGGATACCAGAGCTGCAGACGACGGAGTTCTACGAGTACCGCTGGACTTTCGCCATCGCGACGGGGTTCGTGGTCGGACTCTCGGCGTGCTTTACGCCGGACTGGCAGTACGGAGTCATCATGCTCATCAAGTATGCAGTGTTTATCTTCCTCACGCTGCATTCGACTGCCTGTCCGATGAACCAGGGGGACTGCAACGTCGCCGTCGCGACGTCGCATGTGTTCCTCATTGGGTTTCTGGTGGTTCTCGTGTTTCGCTTTGCGTCCTCACGCAGCAACGCTGAAGCGTTTGTGACGTTCATGCTGGATGTGGTGGGGCTCGTGTACATCACGGGCACTCTCTCCATCCTCGTGTCGTTTGTGGACGACGACATTCGAATCCTCTACCGGAAACTGCTTATCGCGCTGCTGTATATTGTGTGGGCATCCGACACTGGCGCGTACCTGGTCGGCAAGACGCTCGCCTTTTTCAACTATCCGTACTACAACCCGTTAGCTCCGCACTTGTCCAAGAACAAGGACTATGAAGGCACACTAGGGGCAATTGTCTTTGGGATCGCCGCCATGGTGGTGGCTTCGGATATTCTGGATCTCCCGGGCTCGTTTGGCACAAAAGTGACGTATACAGTGATCGCAGTAGTCGCTGGTCGACTAGGAGACTTGTTTGAGAGTCTGTTGAAGCGCGCGGCGGGAGTGAAGGATTCGGGAAAATTGATTCCAGGACATGGCGGCGCGCTGGACCGCGTCGACGCGCTGATGTTTGCCACAGTCGTGTTTTCTCGCTACTACGCCTTGCATACGTGATGAATAAGCTCGACGGATGAAATACTCGATGCACCAAGATGTCTAAGTAAGTAGGCTACTAACGTCGGGTCTCAAGAGCTACATCCGAGATAGTCCAACTGAGGTTCCTGCCGCTTTGAAGTGATGCCAAGCGAGGACGCCGCTCAGATGCTGCGCTCACCGCAAGAAAGTTTCCCGTACGTTCAAGGCGCGTCCTCGACAACACAAGTACAAGGCAACTAACTCTACTATCGACCGGCGTTGGGATTCAACCCTGAGGATCTTTCATAGCAATGCGGCTCAACGCATCGCATCGGCAGTTGTGTTGGTGCCACTTGTGACTGCATTCCTGTGGCTTTCACCAGCCTTTGCAACCACAACGGTGTGCAGCTTTGCTGCTAGTGCATGCTCCTATGAGTTTGCTTGTCTGTCGCACCGTATCCGACAGAGGATTCTGACGGCAGTGCAAACGCTTGAAGGAATCGACAACGCGAGGAGCCACGTGCACTATCAAAACCTGCCCGGCGGTGGTGAAGCTGTTGGGAGAGCGACTTAAACGCGAGGAGCCACGTGCACTATCAAAACCTGCCCGGCGGTGGTGAAGCTGTTGGGAGAGCGACTTCCGAAGAAACACAACATACATCCGCAGCCTTTTCCGGTTTTACTACTGCTCCATCAAGCCCCATAGCGACGACAGGCAGGAGAGACGACTCCCCTTCGAGATGGTTTGAATGCTCGAGTGAAGCCTCGAGCGAGCCAAGCGACCGCGAAGATGGCAGAGCAGTAACCAGGTTCGCGCTACGTTATTTCGGCGGTCATGAGGCCCGAGCTGCGGTCTGTGTTGCGGCAGTCGTGTGCATGTTTTCGTCTGCCGCGTTCCTTTTGACGGTACAATGGATCCAGGGGCTTCAGGCGACCGAATTCTACACGTCGATGGTATTTTGCAGTTCTCACGGGTTTCGTCGCGGGACTGTGCGCGTGTATGACTCCAGACTGGCAGTGTGCCGTGGTGACGTTGGTGCACTACTTGATCTTCGTGCTCCTCACCATGCACTCCGCTGCATGCATATCCACGACTGGAGTGATCTGCGATCTGGCGGTGTCCAAGCGGCAAATCTTCTTGGGTGGGGTGGTCGTCATCCTAACGTTCCGCTGTTCATTTGCCGGCAATGGCGTTGGAGCCTTCGTGGCGTTCCTGCTGGACATCGTGGGTCTGCTCTACGTGACTGGCACGCTGTCGATTCTTGTGGCTTTTGTGGACGACAACCACCGCACGTTGTATCGGAAGCTGCTCATCGCCTTGCTGTACGTCGTGTGGGCTTCGGACTCTGGCACTTATCTCGTGGGCAAGACACTCGCGCATTTCCACTACAAGTGCTACCACCCACTAGCCCCGCACTTGTCGGAGAACAAAGACTACGAAGGCACAATAGGCGCCATCGTCTTCGGCGTCGTTGCAATGGCCGCAGCATCCGAGATGCTGGACCTGCCGGGGTCGATCGGCACGAAAGTCGGGTGCACCGTGTTGGCAGTGCTCTTCGGGCGCATGGGCGACTTGTTCGAGAGTCTGCTGAAGCGCGCAGCAGGAGTCAAAGACTCCGGGACGCTCATCCCAGGCCACGGAGGCGTGCTGGACCGCATCGACGCACGCTCATGTTCGCCACCATCGTCTTCTCCCGCTACTATGGACTGCGCTTATGAATGGCATAGCCCATACCGGTAATGGTCTCAAATGATGCCGGTGCCTTATGATGTACACCCCGTGTTGCAATACCTACGCAATACTTGGCGAGTGTTATATAATTGAAGTTGGCAGATCTCCGTCAGTAGCTCAGGACTGCAACGCATAGTAGCGTGAGAACACAATTGTGGCGAACATGAGTGCGTTGATGCGATCCAGCACGCCTCCGTGGCCTGGGATGAGCGTCCCGGAGTCTTTGACTCCTGCTGCGCGCTTCAGCAGACTCTCGAACAAGTCGCCCATGCGCCCGAAGAGCACTGCCAACACGGTGCACCCGACTTTCGTGCCGATCGACCCCGGCAGTCCAGCAGCTCGGACGCCACGACCATCGTGACGACCCCGAAGACAATCGCGCCTAGCGTGCCTTCGTAGTCCTTGTTCTTGGACAGATGCGCTGCTAGCGGGTTGTAGTACGGGTAGTGGCAGTAGGCCAGAGCCTTCCCGATGATGTAGGCGCCAGAGTCGGACGCCCAGACGATGCACAGCAGCGCGATGAGCAGCTTCCGATACAACGTGCGGTGGTTGTCGTCCACAAAAGCCACAAGAATCGACAGCG
>JAIKVD010000850.1:0-14053 GCA_024679075.1 Phytophthora uliginosa
ACTACATGCATAACACCTCCTTGGTGCTCTTCCTCGTCGCCCAGCCTTGACTCCTCCTTGCATCGCCCTTCAGGGTGTGTCAGCTCTCCTGCCATGCCTGACCAGGGTCAGTGACCTTGCCCATCGCCCATCCAGCTCGCTACCTTGGACTCGCGTCAAATCTCTGAATCTCGGCACAGCATGCGCCGTAAACAGCAGCTCACTGATGATGCTCCAACAGTGTCCGATCTCAGACCCTTGCAGGACGACAATTTTGTCTGGCCGACCAAGGACGAGGTTTTACGCCAGCAGGCACAGTTCAAGAATTCGCTCAAGACTTCGGAGTTTACGTTGCACAATGGCTGCGTCTTTATCGAGGGAAGAATGTGGATCCCGTCCCAAGCGACGGAGCTCATCAAACGGCTGGTAGTAATTGCGCACTGCGGATTGCAAGGTCACCGAGGCGAGCAACCCATGACGACGCTGCTTCGCGATCGATTTCACGTGGAGTATCTCGGCCGCAAGGCGCAAGAGTTTATCCGGAAGTGCCTCTTGTGCAAACATGTTAAAGGTGACATGCTAGTGCAGCGCCCATGGGGTCAACCTATGAGGCGAAGGCGCGCAATGAAGGAGCTCATTCGGACTTCCTGACGATGTGCGACTCGTTTGGTGAGAACCGCTCAATTCTGTTCATCAAAGATGCGTTGACGCATTATTGCGAGCTGTTTCCTAGTCCGCACTGTGATAGCGGTACTGCAGCAGCTGGACTTTTGGACTGGTACAAGCGGTACGGCAAGCCGCAGGTGCTAATCTCCGACCAAGGCGTTCATTTTCGCAATGAGACCATCGCCTCGCTGTGCTCGCGACTGAAGATTCCGCAGGACTTCACTCCGGTGTACTCGCCGTGGGTGAATGGCACCGTTGAGAGAGTCAATCGCGACATACTGCAGGTTATTCGCGCTTTGCTGATGGGACTCCGCCTGAGCGACAAGGAATGGCCATACTTGCTGCCCATTGTACGGGCTAACCTCAACCACACTCCGGTCGCATCGCTAGCTGGTAGAGCCCCGATTGAACTATTTCTCGGCCTGCCACCTCCCAGTGCTCTGGACGCTATCGTCGTCCCGGGCGGAACGGGTACCGTGGAGTTCAAGCTGAATGACGGAGTGGATTCTTTCATGGAAGGGTTGGGGGCGAGCCTACGTGCGATGCATCGCGCAGTCATTGACGTCAAAGAGGCTAAGCGGCTGCAGGCGATGGCGTCAATGCGCGGTGTGGTCTGCAATTTTGAAGTAGGCGACTTCGTCCTGTCGTCGCGCATTGACGCTCGTCTCTCCACTCGCAAGCTTTTGGACCGATGGGTGGGCCCATTCATTGCCGCTGAAGCGAAGCGGAACTCGTTCATCATCCGCAATCTCATCACGGGCAAACAGCATGAAGTGCGCGGGACCAGACCGAAGTTTTACCATGACTCGTCGCTGAACATCACGCAGGAGGTACGCGAGTTCGTCACTGAGCAAGGAATTTTTTGACGTGGAGGCTTTCAAAGAACATCGATTCGAGACCACCTCTAAGATGTGGCAGCTTCACGTTTCATGGGTTGGGCTACAGGACGTCGAAGACAGCTGGGAGTCGCTGCCCGACCTGGTCAAGGATGTCCCTGCCAAGGTCGCGGAGTACGTACAGCGTGTCGCTGATGATGACCTCACGGACGCTTATGAACAACTCACGATGAGTGTCTAGCAGTCGGCATCGAATCGTCGGGAGGCAGTGTTGCATCATCGTGGATGATGCCGTTCAAGATTTGCTGACCCGATGCCGATGATGGCAAGGACCCGAGCTTGCTGCCTGGAACCAATCCCATAAGCTGAAGACTCGGTAATGCAAGTGATTGGGCCGGAGCCACGCGGCGGTGGCTCCGATAGGAGGCCGGCACGAACCAAGACGGCTAGCTCGGTGCAGGGCTAACAGGAGCTAGACGTACACGCTAAACCTCAATGCTCACTTTTTCATTTTCTTTCTACAACACAACCGGTGTGCGCGCGATAACGGGTTTATACCTACCAGGTCTCTCGAGCTCCACTACCATGAAATCGTCTGCATTCTGGATGTGATCGGAGTAATTTGGATGGTTCATCAGCGACACGATCTTGATCTGCTCCCCGACTTCAGTGCCAGTGTTCGCCTACCGATGCCCAGTGAAATCCGATGTGGGTGGGAGTGATGAGAGAGCCGCCGTACAAGCTATTCGATTCCCTGTCGATGAGGTAGACCGGCACCATACGTCTTGGTTCCACTGGGGACGACTTCACCACTGAGAATAAGTTCGCGCTCAACGAGGCGCTTGCGGCGGAGGCAAAACATGCCAGTGCGATAGCAGATGTAGCGATCGACTTGGATGATGTGTGTGGGGGTGAAGCTCCCGATCGATCCCAGAGTGGTGTCATCGGGTCCAGCGTGTGTGATCCGCGCGACCATGATAAGGAACATGATGAGTCTATCGTACAGGTATGTCATTCACCTTAAGGCATACCGTCATTTACCTGTCATAAGGGCCACCCCAAATGCATCTAGGGTTAGGGCTACAGAGCTGACGCGATTTTATCAAATGCTTCGCACTTAATGGCCTAATAATTGTACTTGTGCCATTTAATGGCGGCACCGCCGAAGAGTCAAGGGAGGTGCTGCAGGACTCAGGCGTACGCGGGACGGCTACGCCAAGAGTGCACGCTGCTCGGCACATAACAAGGCTGCCCGGAGCACAACTCCCCAGCAAACGGTCTATCCTGACGTGCAAATCATGTGCAGTACTACTGTAAGGGAAATTGCCAGTATCTTGCACTTTTCCGGGGCGCCTCACTCTTTTGCCGGCTAGTGAAGAAAATAGTCATCCATTCGTGATATAAAGGATAGGAGGGGAAAGGTCAGGAAAGTGGCGATTTTAACGACGATCTAGACCGCAATATTGGGCTTCTACGGGTTCTAATTGATATTGTTCATTCTCTTCTGGTTTGGAGGCTGAATCAGTTTCGTGCACCTTATTCACTTGCAGTTTGTATTATTTGCAAATCTAGAATGTGAATTCTTTAACCCCAACCGAGCTCTCTTAAAATCGCATAAACCGAACTGTTCACAAGATCTCACGATGAACTACATTGTAGAGGTTCTATCTACACTACCGCCTCCAAGATGATGTCGCACCCGGCATTCTTGCTCCGCTTCTTCAACTTCGGGGTTAACGTCGGCTTCGCTGAACCAAGTGCCGCGAGGGTCTCGTGCGTGAGGAGCTTTCTTCCTACTGTCACCGTCTTCTTTGCTCTGGTCCGCTTGCGACGGGGTGGCAGCACGAGCACCTCTTTCTGAACTGTGGCCTTGATGGTTAGCCACTCCGCGAGCTTGGTGCTTTCGGGGGTGCCGTTACGAATGAAGCTGTCTAACCGCTCCGCCATCTTCAGCTTGTTATGTGGATACAGACCACATCCACGAAACCCGCCTTGATGTTAACCTCGACGTTACTCAGCTTCCACGTCGTGGAAGCCATACTTACAGCATCCTCTTTGCTCAGAGAGCAACCACCGCCATTGCCCACCCAGGTAGATATCAGCTTGTCGCTTGATGCAAGCCTTGAACGTGCTGAAAACAGCAACGTTCGACGGCTGCAGCAAATGAGTAGCGTTTGCAGGAAATAGAATGGGCAGTACACCCATCTTCTCCCCTGCTTCGAGCACCTCGACGCAATAATGCGACGTGCAACCGTCAATAAGGGGGTGAAGACTGCAAGAAGACGCCCCGGGTCTGGTCCGCCCGACCTCGAGTCCCGCTTGGAGGCTTTGGGACACCTCAAGTCGCTTCCTTGCAGGAGCTGAGTTTATTGAAGGCTCATCGCTTAGGTCTCGCAGACGGCTTCGAACGTGCAAGTCGATCTCGGATCAATCCTGCACGCGTCCCCGCGCTCGAGCAGGCGTCGGCGAGTAGTGCAGGCGCTAGCTCGTATTTTAGCTCATATTATAATGCTAACTTTAACACCCCACTAACAACCGCTCGCGTGGCCCAATGGATACGGCGCTGCCCTCCTAAGGCAGAGATTGCGGGTTCAAGTCCCGCCGTGAGTAACATTATGTAGTTGCATATTTTTCGGTAAGGCAGAAAAGTGTTTTCAGTTAATCCACAAGAGAGGCGATTTTTTTAAAGAGAGTGCCTGCTGTCCCCATCCCATTTGTATACCTTAATATGGAGGGTATAAAAGCTGCGCATAGCGAGCGCAGCGAGCCGAGCCCCGCGCGAGGAAAGTAAGTTTGAACGACCAATCAGATTAAACCTTCATCTTTCAACTGTGCGCGTTCTGAAAGGCGCAGAAAATGGGACACTTGGATTTGATTGGATGGAGGCGCCACCGAACGGTGGCCTACCGAGCGGCTTTGCCGGAGTCCCCGAGACTTCGTCGGAGCAGCACGCACACGGGGACTTGGGCGTTATGGTCGCTGGCAAGAAGCTTACGCGTGGTGACTACTACAGCTACATGTGGAGTTCTTGGTGGCGCTAGGGATCCGAGCTACCAGTACAATGTCAAATCTTCACTTCTGTCTGTCCAGCTTCACTTCTCCCTCAAACCTTCCGCTTTTTTCCCGGTAGGTTTGAGTTGAAAAGGACGGGACATGAAGGGTTGATTATTGGCTGCTCAAACATGTTTTCAGCCTAGTGTTCTGTGCCCTCCACAGCTGGAAGGTGAAGGTTCAATTTTGCATACATACTTACTTACCACTCCGTCTCAAAACAAATGTCAGGTGCAACTCTTTTTCGTGTTTCAAAACAAAAGTCACAAGCTATAGTTGACTTCACTATAGGCGTGCTGACGTGATAGGTGTGTCTGCTGCACAAACGAGGCAGTGGCCGGAGAGCACTTCAAGCTCACCGGAAGTCGTCCCTCCCGATCAAGCCTGGACTTCGACATGTGAGCGGGCTGGAAGTCGTTTCCGCCGCCGTTGGCAATACACCGGTCCATTACGGACTGAAGACTGAGAAATGCCTTGTTGATCGCAGAGGGGGGTAGCTCCCAGTAAGCTTCATGGACAGCGCAGATCAATTCTTGCAGCGTGCGCGTTACCTTCTTCTACTGGCGGGCCTGGATGGCGTGAAAGAGCCCCGTGTCCAGGGCGTTCATGTCTGGAGAGTAGGGCGGCTGGAACTCCAACCCCACGTTCAGGCCCGACGCCTGCACAGCCTCAGCAAACTCGGCGTCGTCCACGGCAATATGTGGCGGTGCATTGTCTTGCTGGACGACCACACGAGCTCCTGGTTCTTGGTGGGGCCACCGTGACGCTATCGCTGGCAGGAGCCGCTGGATTAGCATGGCTCGGTAGCTTGGCTTGTTGACGGAGATGTCGCGAGGCACTAGCATTCCTGCTGGCCGATTGCGGCTTGTCCGAGCGGCAGGCGCATACTCGGTGAAGGCCAGATGCCCAGCTTGCCATCAAAGCACTGGCAACGCTGGGCATCCCATCGTGGCCTTGCGACCGCTGCCAGTACCATGACCTTGACGACATGGCGGCGGTTCCGAAGACTGAATGCCGGAGCTGGCTCGCCCGGCAGCGCGATAAATCGCTTATTTACCTTTGTCAGATAGAAAAGCTTTTCATCCACGTGGATTTTGTCGCACATGTCGCTAAACACCAGCGACGCTGGGTCAATATGCGCGAGGCTGAACTCTACGCGCCAGGCCATGTTTGCATCGGTCAGCACTGGCCTAGAGATGCTGGTGGCTACTCGAAGAGCTGCACGGATCCGGCGGTGCAGCATTGCAGAGGGGACTTCGCAGACGCTAGCTGCCGCGCGCACGGTGGACCGTGTCTCGGGCGCGGTTCCGCGCAGTCGCTCGAGGGCAGCATCGAAGTTCTTCTTCTTGGTCCGCTTCCGAGATGGAGCCGTCAGGACGCCGCTGGTAGCGGCATTTGCTAGCGCGCGCTGTCAAATTCTTGACACGGTTCGAGGGTGGACTCCAAACTTGGCTGCTACATCACCAAGGGCACCATGGCGTGGGTTGCCACCAACGGTATCCTGCGCGAGCGTCCGCAATATCTGGTGGCGCTGCTGCTCGGTGAGATTCTTCTTCTTGGTGGCGGTGCGGGGGGGGGGCGGACGGCGGCATCGTTGGCGTGCTGAAGGTTGTGGGTAGTGGGGGCTGGGCGAAATCGCTAATGAGGTGTACATAGTGTTAGACTACCAAGCAGTCGCCGGTACACGAATGGCCATAACGTCTTGAGTTTTTCGATTCATCTCGAGCCACGCACACCATTCAAACCAGCTCGATGTACGGCACTCATTTCGACCACTTGGACGGCCTTTCACTGCTTTTTGGCCAATAGCCGTCCAGTGGAGACTACAGCGGACATTTGTTTTGAGACGGAGTGGTACTTACTTACTTACTTACTTACTTACTTACTTACTTACTTACTTACTTACTTACTTACTTACTTACTTACTTACTTACTTACTTACTTACTTACTTACTTACTTACTTACTTACTTACTTACTTACTTACTTACTTACTTACTTACTTACTTACTTACTTACTTACTTACTTACTTACTTACTTACTTACTTACTTACTTACTTACTTACTTACTTACTTACTTACTTACTTACTTACTTACTTACTTACTTACTTACTTACTTACTTACTTACTTACTTACTTACTTACTTACTTACTTACTTACTTACTTACTTACTTACTTACTTACTTACTTACTTACTTACTTACTTACTTACTTACTTACTTACTTACTTACTTACTTACTTACTTACTTACTTACTTACTTACTTACTTACTTACTTACTTACTTACTTACTTACTTACTTACTTACTTACTTACTTACTTACTTACTTACTTACTTACTTACTTACTTACTTACTTACTTACTTACTTACTTACTTACTTACTTACTTACTTACTTACTTACTTACTTACTTACTTACTTACTTACCTATTTACTTACTTACTTCTTACTTACTTACTTCTTACTTACAAAGCCGCGACTTCTCACGGAACAGCTCTGGATTTACAAAACAAATACGATTATAACAAGGTGATGATATCCCTTAGAGCTGCAGCGAGTCTACAAGCTGCTGCGCTGTGTTGACTAGCGGGCTGACCTTGGCCTTGGCCTCGGCCTTGAGGCCGAGGCTAGTGAGGTGTTCGTGTAGTGCCGCAGGTACTGGTTCACCTTGACGTGGGCCCGCGCATCGGGTCGACCCAGCCGAACCTCTAAGCCAGGTACACCATGATGGCGCCAGCGAGAAGTCGGCGTCCTACACTCAACCCGAACGGGATGCCGTACGGGTTGAGTGCCGGGAGTTGGGGCGACGTGAGGTGGGGTTGCCGAAGTCCGTGAGCACGAACTTGCTTCTTGAGACGCAGCGATGAGGTGCGTGCAGCTCGAGCGATCTGTATACTTCAGTATGCTTTTGAGTACTTTGTATGAATTTACGTGCCAGGTTTGAATATATATGTGTGTTTTATGTCATTTTGAGCCCTGAATAACACAATAAAACCACATAGCAGAATTATGCCCAGCGACATCAGGGCTATAGCGAGTCGCCATTCAATGGGGGGGGGGTCTCACAGGCGGTTCTATCGTAAAGGTGAGTGGTATTGCACGCAGCGGTATACTATTATCTGATGTAACTCGAGTCTTGAAGTTAGATTGGGTTTATTACTGTGAACCCATCTCTGGATGGCCGACCTGCAATGTTGCCCGAGTGGAGTCCAAGTGGAGTAGATAAATCATATATCAAGGTGATATTTGGTTTCACCGCTAGATAATATTGAATGTGAAAGTGATTATTTCTTTTTACCGAATACTATTTATCACAACAAATATCGGTTTACAAAAGGTATGGATTATGTTAGTATTAGCCCCCCGTTCGACTCCTGGGATGGAAGGCTATTGAGGTGACTGAAGAACTGAAAGCCGATGTGGACGATGACTCGACGCCGCTGCGACCTCAGTCGTCGTCACCAACGGAAGAGGCGACAACGAGCGATCATGTTGAGGCAGGTGCCCATTCAGCTGAGGAACGTAGGATGGACACTGCGAGGCAAGACCAGGATGGCTCTTCGAGCCAAACCGTCTAGTAATAGCCACGCGTCCTTGCTGATTCGAGAAAGTGGCGAACCGTTGGAGTTGTTGTGAATGTAGTTTTGAGATTGTGGTACATGCTGGCTGTGACGACGGCTGGAACGAAAACTCTTGACTCTAATGGAATTTATTGCAGCGCTGACGGAGATTCCGGCGGGCTGGTACTCACTTATGGGACAACATACCGTAAAACACGGATCCAATGCTACACCCGTAAAAAGTAGACAACATGTATAAAAACAAAAACTGCACACTAGTTTTTACACCGGTAAAAAGTTTAAGGTCCTTCCCGCCAGTGATTCTGGTACGCGCCAAAAATGACTTCCTTCCACTGGTTTCTACTTTCTGTCAGTTGTCCCCCTCTCACGGAATGCCAATCCGTCCCAAGAAGAAAAACAAGCACAAGCTGCGCTCCCTCGCCATCGCGGCAGGGACTGCTGCTGCCGTGATCCACTGGAGTACATCTTGGAATTATGTTTCGGATGTACATGATACTTGTTGGGTTTGGCGTTTCTCAACGCCGCCACGATCAAGTAAAACTGGACTGGATTCACGATGTTCAGCACATAATGGGTGTTGGCAGCATTATAGCACAGGCAGGACCGAATTCGACCCCACGAGATATCATCGACGTCGTCTCCAACGAGAAAACTGTCGATGATGCCCTCCACAATAGCCCGGTCGACTGCGATGACCAGCGGAGCTTGATTCTCATTCAGGTACGGGTGCATACTGGAGCGATGTAGAGACCGGTCCTCAAAGAACGCTTTGCGCTCGGCATTAGCCAGAAGCTGGTACTGCTTCCATTTGTTGGGATGCTGATTGTCGTGGTGTTTTCGATAGTGCTCAGGACGAAAGGGGCGGCGGAAGTACTTGATGTTAGTTGTCTTCTTGCGCTTGGCGCCTACCTTTTCTTCCCTGCCGAAGACGGCGCAAAAAACGGCAAAGAACGCTGAGCACGTTGTTCCCATTTGATGGTTCCCGCTCGCTGACCTGGAGCCCAAACTCAAGCTGGTGGGCACTCTGAAAAGGGGTCGACCTTTGCTTCGACTTAGGCCTGAGTGCCTGTTGCTGTATCGCGGCGTACAGAGAGATATCGGTTCTTGTTGTTGATCTCTCCCCCATTGTGCCGCCGCCAGTGCGGTAGGAGTGCTCGCAGCTTGCTTTGGCGACGCCTTACAACACTTGTAACTTGTAACCCAGCGAACGTCTTACAACACTTGCAACTTGTAACCCCCCCTCTCCCCAGTGCCTTATACTGGGCATTTTCTAAGATTAGGAAGTGGCACTGTTGCCCATTTTGGCGACGAATGCCCATTCTATATATGCCTGCCCATGTACGATTTGGCGCGAGAAGCGAGCGGATAAACGCGTGGCTGACCTATACACTGTGCTGGGTTATATAAGAGCGCTCTCATTAACAGGGACTTGCGTAACTCCGAGCCTTTGCTGTCGTTCCTGGAGGTGAGCCCGTCGCGCGCCATGCTGCGACTGGGACCAACGTTGAAAGAGGGATATGTGCACATGCGCATCCACGACCCATTCCAGCCCCCCCCCTACACGTGCTTCAATCGTACTATTGAAGCGGACAGAGACATCTGTATCGTGCGTGGATGAAAATTGCGTTCGTGTCGATTATCGTGGATTTCACGAGCCTGCCAATTTTTCTCGCCGCAGAAGGAGCTCGTGAGCAAAGTTTCCGATACCAGAGGGGGGGGGGTCTACAAAGCTAAACACTGCTAGAGGCTTCTTAGGTTTAGATGATCTGGCGGGCATCATTTTCTTCGCTGGATTTGTGTGCAAGTTCCTCCAACTCCGATTTTGAGTCATTGGGTTGTTCTGAAGCTGTCGGGCTTCGCCGCCGTGCCGGAATCGGAATAATTGGGAGTCCAGCGAGGTGTTCTTGTTCGACAAGCCATTTACAGCCCGAAAGGGACAGGCAAGGTGTAAGCTGGATGCCGAGTGGACTGGTTGTCAGAAATAAAGCTGGTGACATCGAGATCGACACGGGGCTCTACAACCACGTGGTAGACTCGGTAGGTGAGCTCTTCTCTAATCAACGAAGGCGGCATTAAATGACAACTGGATCACTGGCCACTTAAGCTGCGAGTGCAGGTGGTCTCCTAAACAACGTCAGCGATCTCAGTCTACACTGGAGTACATGTATTGATGAAGCGTCTCGGTTCTGGCTGTGAAGTTACTCTGTGAGCTGAGATTTACTGTGTGCTCTCGTCGGACTCGAGTTTCAAGGTGGCTTCGTTGAATTCTAGAAAGGACTGCATATCGGAGATGGCTACGACAGCGTCGTCACCAAGTCGAGCACATCGAGTGCTCACTGCAGTGTCAGCTACGGAAAAGGCTTGCTCGCTCGAAACGGATGTTGCCATCTCGACGGGAAAATCGCGAGCTATCATTTTGATTCGTGGGAATTGATCCAGGCTTCGCATCCACGAGCAAACTTCATGACTGCTAGTTTTGGAGGTCATCGTTTTGAAGTGGTAACCTAGCCAGCGGTCTAGCTCGGATGAGAAGGTTGCTCCATCGAAGTTTGCAGGCTCGTCCAAGCCGAAATTTTCATCGATCAGCTGCGGCACACTATTTCTCTTCGGTTCTTCACGTAAATCATTATATTCGCTTGTTTTCATGTAAAAATGTTAGCTTAGTGCACTCGCAAGTCTGTGAACTTTAATTATATACGTAAGCTGCTTGTGACCTGAAATATCTATAATAGACTAGTCAATTCAACAAGCATCCCATGTATTACGCAATGCTAGCTTAGAAGTTCATGTCTGTACGAAATGCTGGGTACTTCTCCAGAAACGCCTCGCAATGCTGCAACCATTACGGCCGCAGCATCCATGGTAGCTGTTGTTCACTGAAGCTGCTTGGCTTTAACCGTCGAAGTCGTCGAAACGAATGTCCAGTCCCGAAAAAGAGGTAGCACTCAGCCTGGCCACGTACCGCTGAGCGCATCCATCTGCGTGACCTCGTTGACGAACATGACGCAAAACGCAATCTTGTGGCGCAGCAGCTTCCCGTCCGACGTGAGAAAGCTGATTGCCTTGAGGCGCTTGGACTTCTAGCACACAGGGTTCATGCAGAGCTTGTAGGTACTCTTGCCCAGGGCACCCACTCTGGGAAGCCCAAAGCTCCCCGGCGCCAGATTCCGCGAGCAAACCGTGCACAAGCGGTCGCAAGCTAGTACGCTGCGGGTGCTGCTGCGGTGGCGGTTCACGCGATTCTCAGCTTTGGCGATGCTGGAGTCTCTAGGCAGACCATTACATATATTTGCAAACATCGCGTCAGCTTGCCATGACTCGGGGTTATACATGGAGCAACAGCCTACAAAATGCCGTGCCAGTCAATTCGGCTGTCAACGTGTTGAAGCCTTTGGCAGTACCAAAGGCTTCAACACGTAAATGATTTCCGCCAATAAAATCATGCAGTTCTTCGGTAGCAAGTCTATCCTACGATTTTGCCAGATAAGTGAATTGTTTGACGTTAATAGGGTCACTCGTGATAATTATCCATTTTAGTGTGGGGTGTGGTTAGAATTTTCAGTCTGGCTGTTGCTCGAGGACGACGATGTTGCTCAGCGCACTGGATAAATGCATGTGACAGGTAAAACAAAGTTGAACAGGTTATTAAACTAAAAGGGGAGTTAATTTGATCTTTTGCGGATGAGTCAACCGACAGAGATAGGCCTATTTTGTAATTAAACCTGATAGACCTCCTATAATACATGCTTTGTTTATATATATGCTTGTTTGATTATTATTCAAACAAGCAAACCGAAAATGACGGGGTATAATATATTTGTGCATTATGACCTTCGGTATAAAATCCAGAGAATAAGGACAATACCATATACAAAAAGGCAATTGCATAAGCTCCTATCATTTGAGATTTGTATTGAATCTATACTTATTTGTCCTAACGTGACCGTTATTAAAATAGCACTACCAGGAATATCTCCTATGTTGAAAAGCCCAACCGTCCGCTTTCAGCTCTGCCAAAACGGGCTTCTCTCTTTTGCAGGGCTTCGCAAAGACTTATGACTCATAAGTTATGAGTTATGAGGGTGCTTTTGCCGGCTACGCTAATCTGTACCTAATCTGTACCACTTCCCAATGTATTAATAGTGCTGAAGGAGGTAGATTCTTTCCGGGGTCGTATACGGGTATGCTCGCTGTTTGGGTCGGGGTTTTCAATACAAATCTCAAGTATTTATCTGCAGAGTCCTCAGAGAGACCGTTTGCAACCGAAGCCAAGCGAAGGTTTGCAATGGTCGGCGCGTGGGCCGGAGTAGTTGACCTTACAGGGAGGTGATATCTAGATACCGACGCCTTGCCCGCTATGAGCGAAGCGAAATTGGCGGTGCAAACGAGGAGCTCACGAGCCAGTATCATTCCTGTGAAAAGCTGACCCAAACACCCGAGCATACCCGTATACGACCCCGGAAAAGTCTACCGCTGAAGGACAGCGATCTGCGTACGCGGATGCGAATCGGCACGGAGGAAGGCGTCGAGCTGTACGAGCAGCTGCGTGATGATTCACTGATCCTGTGCAAGCTCGGTATCATGGACTACAGTCTGCTCCTCGGCGTGATGGATATCGAGTTTGCTGTGGACCAACCTCTTCAGCCCGTGTGGTGGTGAGGTAGAAGTTCACCCTATGGCAGCTGTCCTAACCACGAAGCCACTGAGCATGGCAACGACGACAGTCGTATGGATAAACTACTGCGCCGCGAGCCGCCGCGCCATAAAGACTACAGCGACCGATCTTCAGCCGTAGCCCAGCTGGGCTGGAGCTGCAACCGCAACCGCAACTAGGAGTCTCTCCCTGGGCTGCCAAGCCTGGCAGGAGAGAACAACACAGAAGAGAGGTTTAGATTTAATTCAGTTCACATTTTACTTCCAACTACGCAATACACGTTGCCTGTTGGTGGGAATCCCAGCTCCCAAGTTCGTGTGGAACGTCACAGCCCGTTGACAACAGCACCGTCGTGAGTGAGGTCACGGCTGCCAACACGGCTACAAACTCGGCGTCCAACTCAGGAACCGACAGTCTACTCTACGACAGCTTCATCTCTGCGTCGTCATCGAATTCGTCAGCATCGACCGGCAGTTCAGCGAGTGGGTCATCGGCGAATAAGCACATTCATCACCACGGAGACGAGTCGATGGTAAACGGCCCGAAAAAGCTGGGCATGCGCGTAGCGCCGAGCATGCACTCTCTGTTCCAGCAGCCGGAAGACCCTCTGAATCAATCGCGGTACCCGTCAACGGGCGGAGAGCCGCGCCCGAAGCACTCTATGCGGAAGAGCAAGCGCGTGTTCGGTCCTGGCTACTACTACGTTGGCATCATCGACATCCTGCAGACGTGGGCGCTGCAGAAGCTGCTCGAGCGGTTCTGGAAGGTGAACATCCAACAGAAGGATGGCGACGGTCTCTCTGCGATTGATCCGGTGCGGTACCAGCGGCGATTTGAGACCAAGCTGCGCGAGATCATTGCGGTCCCGAAGTAGTACTATCATCACCAGCGCGGCAGCCGGCCGTGCGAAGAACGCAGGCACGATGTTCGAGTCGGTGCAGCGTCTGAGCCCCGTGTTGCAAGCCGCCGCCGCATTCGAGAACGCCGCTGCCGCAAAGGAGGCTCGTCGCGAGCTGGTCCGCGTCCGCGGCGACTCGACCGACACGGACTCGTCTGGAATGTCGTCTAGCGTAGCGGACGACGGCGATCTGGAGCAGACTAGTGTCGTGTAGGGAAACACGATTTTACGAGTCCTCGTCCCTCCTACCAAAGTGAGGGGAACGAGCCCTACCAACAACACACGATTTTCCGTTAAGGTCGGCGATATATCGTTGGGATAAAATTTGAAGACCAGATCCGATCCCTTACACCGGGCTGGAATGTGCCTGTGTGCGCCGTTGGGT
>JAIKVD010000851.1:0-14392 GCA_024679075.1 Phytophthora uliginosa
GCCGAGGCGTTGAGCGGGTGCAAATACTGCAATATGATTGGCCGCTCTTATATGCAGGTGTCCACTACAAGCGAGGAAGTCGGTACTGGTATAGCAACACTACAGTTTGGAATCGATAACACTGAGTGTTACCGAGTCCAGTGTTATCGATGTGCAACACGGTAATTCGTAACTTATCTGCTGTACCAGTACACTGTAGCTATCGATAAATTACCAGCATAGATGGAGCAACACTGTGCGACGTCGTGCTGTCGATGCATCGACTTCGACATATACTGCCGTCAAACTATGGGGTATGGTAGCAGGGTCATACATGTAGTTTGATGGCAATCTGATGCAGGACTTAAGCTTCAGCATGCGGGGATCATTCGCTTGTCTGACAAAATATTTGGTTCTCCGTGTAGTATTAGGGGGGATCAGAATTAGGAAAAGGTGCGAAAAATACCACGCCAAAATGACCAAACGTTCCGGCTGTTATTTTTGAGACGGACCTAAAAAAGAACCACAATATTTTGGTCGGACCAAAATACCACGTTGTTTTAGTCCGGACCAACTCGGTCCTATCCCACATCAGACTGCAATAATGCTGGCTGGTGCTCGCCTTGGTCGGTGGCGGCTCGTTGCAGCCGCCCCGTGCGTCCCACCGTCCACCGCCTTCTCCGTCCGTGCTCTGGTGCGTCTTCCGTCCTCCATAGCCCCCATCATCCACGTCCTAAATGCTGCTAACCGCTTCGTCCTGCCATTGGCTTTTGTCTCTCCAGTCGTCGGCCTCGGCCGAAGCGCTGGAGGAGCTGGTGGCGCATGCCACGCGGCAGGATCCTCGTCCTGCAGGACGCAGACGCGAGATCTCGCGGCGACTGCAGGACTATCAGCCGTCCGCAGGCCTGGAGAGGTCCCCGGAGGTCCACGCGACGGCTGTGGTCCACCCGAACGCGGAGCTCGGGCCCAACGTCCTGGTGGGACCGTACTCCGTCATAGGCCCAGGTCCATATATATATATTAGGATCTTATTTCAAATATTTTATATATATTTACTAACCATTATTATTATTATTTATATATGACAACTTCAGATGTGGTGCTGGAGGCAGACGTCCGACTGCAGAGTCACGTGGTGATCGACGGCAAGACCCGCGTCGGCAGCGGCACTGTCATTCACCCGTTCGCGAGCTTGGGAGGGGAGCCGCAGGACAAAAAGCACAGGATGTTCACCACCGACAAGGACTCGAGCGATTTGACGCTGACGGTAGGCAGCGACTGTGTCATCCGAGAGCACGTGACGGTGCACGGCAGCACTTCGTACTCGGACGCGCCCACGTCCGTCGGCGACGACTGCTGGCTGCTCTGTGGCGCTCACGTGGCCCATGATGCTCAGCTGGGCAGACGAGTCGTGGTCTCGAACAACGTGTGCATCGCTGGCCATGTGTCCATTGGAGACGGAGCTATCATCGGAGGACAGGTTGGGCTCAAGCAGCACGTGAGCGTGGGTCGACTGGCCATGGTGGGCGGACAGAGTGCTGTGGATGGCGACGTGCTCCCGTACGGATTGGTTGTTGGTAACCGCGCTAAGCTTGCTGGACTGAACCTGGTGGGTTTGCGTCGCGCTGGAGTGTCGCGAATCAACATCAAGCTGCTGCTGCGTGTGTACCGCTACATTTTTGGAGCACCTGCGTGCAAGAAGACGGGCTTTGCGCCAGCCCTCGAGTACGTACAGATGGTTGTTGTTGAATCTCGATTTATTTGCTAATGTTTTTTTTGGTTTGGGCAGTTTGGCGTACAGGGTAACAGTCGTTGAACGCGCTATTGAGGCGAAGGAGTATCTGGTCTCCGAAGGACTGGACAACGAGCGGATACCCTTGGTGCATGAAATGGTGCGTTTACGACTTGGGTTTAGAGGTAGTTAATTCTGTTGATGCTGATGGCTTTGGCTTTTGTGACGCGATGTTACTTGCACAGGTGGATTTCGTGGTGACTTCTCCGCAACGCTTTCATTCGTCTTTGTGCCACGCTGTGATTGCTGGGCCCTCGCACAAGATTTAACGCACGAGAACGGTCTTTGGTAGAGCACAAAGGATTTAGATATGAAACATGGGTTTCCAACTGACATTCCGCTAGAATATTCTGTAATGTGACCATAGCAAATGCGGAGTGAGTCCGAGCAGGTGGTGAAGCGAACTCGTGGCGGTGCATGGAGCTGGAATGTTGCTGGCATTTCACAGTCCCATGCTGCAACCCCCGACGCTTCGATGATAGTCTCATGATGAGACCGTTTCGCTCAAGTTGGTTTTGCTGCTCAGGTTGTCTGTCACTCGTGTTTTTAGCGGAGACCTCGCAAGTCACCATGGGGAAGAAAGCCTTGACGCTTGATACCTCTGGAAACGGTATCAGGATGGATTCTGCGAAACGGAGTCCAAAGACGAAGAAGGAGAGACCGCGAAAATCTGTGATGAGACAGCATCGAAAAGAAAATCTTCGCGCGGAACTGGCTGAAGAACCGCTGAGTCCACAGGCAGAGTCTCCGTTGCTGAAGCCCGCCGATGAGACTACACAACAATCAGACGTTCCAACTTCGAGCCTCAAGGGTGATAAATCGAGTCGACGCATGGGCAGGTTGCCTTCGTCATCACTACATCGGTCCAAGGGTACTGACAAAGGTAACAACAACGAAAGCGCTGAGGTACATCAGAACCAGCAGAGCCCGATACCTTCAGGTCGTCGATCGAGTATCATGTCATGGCGCAGTAGGAATTCCACCGCATCGATTGTCGAAGATGCGCCACCTGCCTCGTGCCCATTATCTTGCCAGCGGTCTGCATGTTTCATCGGGTCCCTCAACGGAAGTATCAACAAGGTGCACCTGCCGCTGCTCACCAAACAAACGAAGGCGCGCTTGAATGCATTGAAAGCCCAACCCAAGCAACGTAATCTTGAGGTTACCATCGAGCGCTCCGACGAGCTTCCGTTTGGAGCGTATTCCCACCCCCAGGTGCGCATTCACATTGTCGACAGATGCACCGGACGAGCTCTTTGCTCACCACAAATAACAAGCGAGGCCAAGTTTTCCGTGGGGTCAAGCAACAAGGACTGCACGAGTAAGTTTTGCGCGGGTTTTGTTGTAAAATTGATGTAGCTGACGTCGTTTTGTAGACGTCTTTGAATGGCAGCAAACTCTCGGCATTGCGGTTGACATGCCTACATTCCTGAACACTCGAACGGTGCTGCTGTTTGAAGTCCTCGAGTCCAAGCCTCCTACCAAAGGAACCCGGCTTCGTCGTGGAACAAGGTTCGAGTCAGTTAGCACACACGATGAAGATGACGAGTATCGTAAAGAACCATCGACAACGGAGTATCGCCGCATCGCTTGGGGGTTCTTCCACACGATCACGAGCAAAGGTAATCCAACGATGAATTCCTTCGTGCTTCCCTTTGCGTCTGAGGAAAATGATCGAGGGAAGTCAAAGTCTCAAGGAGTTGTTGACGTCTGTGGATTGCGTGTCCGGTTGTTCGAGTATCAAGTCCTAACCTGGATGGATAAATACCAGGCAAAACTACAATGGGGCTGGAGGAAGAACCACCCTACGATGCCTGCTGTATTCCTACAGTACCAGAAGCGCTCTCGCGTGCCTGCGCCGACTACACTACATGTCCAATTGCGAGCCATAACTCCCGCCGAGTCTCCACGACAGGCCAGTATCTCAGAGGCTAGTGGAGTCACCGCTAAAACCGAGGACATCGATCAAGAACGAACCAGCGCAAGTGTCAACCCCGAAGACGGAAGTGGTGATAACCAAGAACCTCCGCAGGAAAATACTCCACCCCTTAGTGCCAACCATTCTGAAGGAAGCCAGGCTGCTCCTACAGATGCAGCTTCAAGTGACCAGTTCGACTTACTGGCATCTTGCAAGAGGAACCCTTCCGAGCCGTGTTTGATTCCTCAACGAGTGCTTTGTTCACTTCCTACTGGCAAGAGAGGCTGTTCTGCTGTAAGCTTCAGCCCGTGTGGACGGTATCTGGCAGCAAGCGTGAGCCCGGAGCTGGGGGAATTTGTGGTGCGAGTGTACAACATGACGTCTGCAGAACTTCATGCTGTTGGCCGAGGTCATCGAGGCGTTATCTATTCATTGGAATGGAATGCTCATTCAAGCGGAAAACTTCGACTGCTCTCAGCGTCGTCGGATGGCACTGTTCGGTTGTGGGAACTGCCTTCAATGAATGCCTCCAGTCCTCCAGCTTCCCCAAGATCTGGTGGTTCTCGTCGCAGTCGTTTATTGCCGCAGCTGTTCCAGTGGCACCACTTTCCTTGTTTCGTGTATTGTGCAAGTTTTCTTCCGGGTAGCAGCGGTGAGATCGTTCTCACAGGAGCGTCCGATGGATGTTTGCGCTTCCGGAAAGAATCGTCCGTGCCAAATGGACAACGTCAGCACGGAATGCTCCAGGTGAGCTCTGTTGCGGTGCATACGATTTGTGTGGAGGCCAAGACTGGACGGATCTTTTGTGGTGATGCAAAGGGTGATATCACGGTATGGCGACGTACGACGAATTCATCAACACTTGCTGGGTATGAACTCATCAAGACGATTCAAACGGGCCAAACCAGCATCACATCGTTGGAGCTTCATCCTCGCAAGGCGCATTTGCTGGTCCACACGCAGCCAAACGCAATTTTCCAGTACGAACTGCGATCATATCTATTGCTGAACAAGAGCTACGCTGGCGTTGCCTGCAAATCCATGCTTGTGAAGAGTACTTTCAGTCCCGATGGCAAACTCGTTATCAGCGGCTCAGAGGATGGTGTTCCTCGCCTTTTCACAAGCCTCCATGGCCAGCAACTGCAATGTGGCGTCTGGGGGACCCACTTCTTCCACGGCTGCCCCGTGTTCGACGTGAGCTGGTCTCCTACGGCTCATATTGCTGCACTCTGTTCCTATGGTAAGGGCATCGCTATCGAAGGGATTTATGTATGCTGTGTCTAACTGCGGCGATGTTGTGTTGGTAACTTTTAGGAGGAAATAACCCGATTGTGGTGCTGTGCTCGTACCGAGATGACAAAGAAGCCGCATTCATGGATGAATCCGTCACAAATACTACTCCGAAAACTACTGCCAGTCTTCAGCAGCTTGCTGTAGACGCCTTCCGGGGAAGTAACCAACATGATGCTCTGAGTAGTGACCACGCTCAACGCCTTCAACGCGCGTTGGAGCGGCGTCAGAAGCGCTTGCAAGCGACGGTAAGTGAGATATAAAACACACCCCTGGTCGTTTACGCGTGTACTCACGATGTTGTGATTATACATGTAGTTGTCGTCAGAGACAAAAGCTAGCACGGATCCGACTTCATCTGTCGCAGTGTAGACGTCGACGTCAAAGCAAATAATTTATCCCTAACAACCAGCGCGTTTGTCTTGTAGCTCTCGTTTGCTGTACGACCCACCGCGCTCCCTTCCCTTCCTACTTCTGTAACAATTTCTGACGTGCCCACCCCTTTTTCGATATAATCTGAACCAGCGTTCCCACCGTAGCGTCCATTAGGCCGTTTAGCTCTTCCTTCAAATGCGACAGATTCTCTTGGTTCGTGTCATACCACGTCCGTGTCTTCGTTATCTTCACAAAGGCGTCGCTGTTCTCTCCGATAGCTTCCATGGCGAAAGAAGCGTTCAATTCCTCCACCCTCGCTCCATTACAGACGTGCGTCTTAGCGTACCTGGTGGTATCCCACGTCCGGTTGATACTACGAATCCCCGTGGTCCCCGTGGTAGTCATAGTCGCTTCAGAACCATGTAGAAACTCTTCTATTTGGCCACAGTCCGGAAACTCCGCAACCGGCATTGCCCACGAAAATGGCTTCTCAAGCACTCGAACCTGCTTCTTCAGCCACTCGATGCGGCAAGATATAATCGCCACAAGCAGTGCTCTTCTTTGTTCGGGGAGATGATTATCTCTTGAGATAGCGTGAAAATATCTTCACAGCAGGAGCTGATAGCCGTGGGTTCACGTGTTCGAACTTGCGTGACAGGGTGGTCAAAATACCGTCCTGAGAACCGGGCGCCAGAGTTCCTCAAGTGACCTCGACGAAATCAAACGTTCATCCGGCAGACTCTCCGCCTTCCCCACCGCCAATGATAGCAAAGCTTGCTGAGCTTGTCCGCGCTCTAAAGCTCTGGCCACCGCCAGCGTCGTTTCCATGACATAGATTACCTGTTGGCGCCAATCAACACAAATCAGAGCTTCCAAAAGCGCCTTACCAATCACACCCCAGGCAAACTTGCTCACAAGTTTGGCACTGTCCAAGACAATGACGTGTTTTTCCTTCAGACGACTGAGAAAGTTGCTGAAAAATACACTCACCACCAGTGTCGAGTTGCCAGTTTCCTGCAACAGTTGACACAAGACTTGGCAGGTGGCAGTAGAAATGAGAGGGGGGAATGTATACGAACCGCTCCAAACATCTAGCTTCATCCTTTCAGCCAGGAAAATGTCTATCTCCGCCAATTTCGTGATCGCGAGATCCATAAATTTCACGAGTGTTGCAGTATCAACTGGCCTCTGATCTCGCAGTGCCTCGAAGGCAGTGCCCAGGTTGGCAAACTTCATCGTAAATTCCACATTGTCCACCGCGGGCCACGCAACAATCGCGAATCGCGAGTATACGCTGTCTTTTTCCGGTCCTTCGTTGCCCAAATACCCGTTACTATCACTACTTCCGTACGGTTTTTGCCAAAACTGAGACTGGGTTTCCATAGCTGGATTGAGAAAATTGAATTTCAACTTCACCTCGTCGCCAAGGCCGAGACTCTCTCCACCCAGAGTGTACCACGCGACTTTCTCCTCGTGGCATTCAACACCATAACGGCCAAGGATACTTCCGAAATCATAGAAGTTGACGTGGTGATGCAACTTGGCGATATGAAATTGCAACTTCTTCTCTGCAGCAACAGAACGATTTGCTTCCTCCAAAGCCAAGAACCTTTCGCGATCAACGCCCTTCAATGCTCTTGAGCCGAAACCTGCAATACTCCTGTCAGTGTACTCGTGAGCCAACAGTAGTGCGAAGCTGTAGTGTTCTGTCGTCATAGTCTCAATGGCTTGTGCTAATTCTCCCCCCATCGGTCGTTGTTTTGGGTTCCGTCCCAAGTGCCGCATTTTTGCCGGCAAACACACCGAGTACACCAGCGTAATGAACAGCATAATGGGGTAGATACGTTGCCGTGCCAGCGGTTGTCCCGAAATCATGACGGTGCTTCACCTCCCCGTGCCGATACACTACCAAATCTCCCCCTTCGTGCAAGCTGGGCGGTTGCACGACCAACGTCGCGATCATACCATCCTTCTTCTCTGTATCTTGGTGCTTCAAAAGTGACCCCCTTCTCCATACACGAGCAACTTGTACAACACACACTGTATCGGAATATCCTTGTACCCCAGGCGATCAGCAACAGTCAACGCCATTTTATCGATCCCTGCCTTCCACAATGGATTCTTGAAGTGCACATGGTCGGGTTGCAACTCCCAGCTCTTTCGAACGTTCTCGTCCATCTTGGTGTCCATGTTGTGGCCGAACGGAGACTTCTCGCACTTCTCAATGAACCTCTGGGCTCTTTCATCCCATAAAGGGACTGGAACGGGTCCGACCCCATCGACAAATATGCCTGGAACTGCTGGCAATAGGTCGGCTTGCCCTCCAAAGGAGAAATCTCTAAGCTTCTCGCTCAATCCTCCCAAGACGTCATTTATCTTGACGCACGCAGCTCCCGTCGGAACTGGAATTTCGTCGGGACCACCTTTGCCGCTGAAGGGCCGCTCCTTGCCGCTGAAGTCTTCCTCGAAGTTCGGGTCTTGGTTCACCAACCTCTCGGGTTCTTCGTCCGACTCCGACATAATTCTCGTCCGGAATACTCAATTGAAAATGGAGAACAGTGACGGGTCCCTTTCTCAGAGCGCACTTACGCTGAGTCCTTATAAATCAATCAATCAGTCAGAGAAATCGAGAAAATTTGTAGAGGGCGATACAGTTCGAATCATATTTCCAGAAAATTTGTAGAGCTCGAATCATAGCTTCAACGTGAAACGCTATTTTTGAGCCATCAAAGATGTTCTTATCATTCTTCCTCATCACCAGCAACGCTGCGTGCTGATTGCCCGTCAACTCCAACCCAATGCTCTCCGGGCTCGATAAACGCGAACATCACCGCCACCAGCGGCAAACTAACGGAGTTCACCACTTGTCACGGAGTCACCTCGAGCTTTTGGCATTGGCAAAACTTTTTCGCGCGACGGGCGGTCGTCTGCAAAACGATGAAGGGCGAGCTACAACCTGGATTCGACAGATTGGGTGGGACGAAGTTCTGGCGGTTGGAGCAGCTCTTCAGAACGGAAAGATGCCCATCCCGAAGACAACAACGATGCAGTCACACTTCGCGTCCGTGTTTGGGGTGAAATGGGAGCGCAACCACGTCGTGGCGATCGACCTGTCCGGAAACGCACTCACTGGGTCATTCCCCGCTGAGATTGTCCAGCTCCGCTTCCTCACGACGCTGAAGGTGCGAAACAACCCAAATTTGCGTGGTACGTTGCCACGCGAGATTTACTCCATGCCTCACCTCAAGTTCTGCTACGTGGACGGCACCAAGATCGACCACGCTATGCCGTACAACATCGCGCACTCGCTCCAAATCACGCAGTTGAAACCTGAAGTTGGTAGAGCTGCCGGATCAGCGATTTCCACGGTGCGGTTCTGCACAGGCGACAGCCATTCGGGCAACCTAATCCACTGGATGGCCGACATGACCGAAGCCGAGATGTACATGGTGCACTCATCACTTAAGAAACTCCACGAAAGTGCCGACCCCCCAACACGCCGACAAATCAAATGCACCGCCAGCAACGCCACGGGACCGGAGCGCGCCGCAGCCGCCACGAAGCTGCAGCGGATTTACCGCGCTCGCATTGAACGCACGAAGTTCCGAAAGTTTTTGCATTCACTTGTGGAAATGAAGGTCGACCCAGCCACCGGATACACGTACTACGTCAACGCGCGGACAGGAGAAGCTACTTGGGAAAAGCCCAAGTTCCTTGGAGCTGACGCTGGAGTCAGTTCCTCTGGTGTACGTGACGAAGACGCTGGCAATGATGGGCCAGACGCGTGGAAACCCTACGACGACGGCAACGGTAACACGGTAAGCTGGCTTCGTCATTTCTCGTCACATCCGGAAAACTAACTGGCCCTGCGTATCACAGTACTACTGGAACAGCGTAACGGGGGAGTCATCCTGGGAGCCGCCGAGCTTCCTTAGCCGCATCTACGAAGAGCTGCGGGAGCGCTACGGCAGTGACAAGACGGACGAGGAGCGCTTCGAGCTCTTCTTTCAGGATATCGATCGCGACGGGACGGGAGAAATCGACCAAGACGAGTTCGCGCGCTTGTGCGGTGATCTGGGCATGGCCCTGTCGGCCAAACAGATAAAGGAGGTGTTCCACGAGCTTGACTCCAGCGGCAACGGCCAACTTGATCGCCGGGAAATTATCGCATGGCTCACTCGAAACTACAAATAACAAATACGAGGGTCGGGTGCAATAGTCAATAACAAGGCTCTATTCATCATCACAGAGGAGTTGCAGTAACTTCTCCGAGTCTGCAATTGTGCGCGTCAATCCGATGATCTGATTTCCACTGATCAGGTACGTGTCGGTGCAAGAACACTTGACTGTAGGCGGCTCCGAGTCATCAAAGTCGGCGACGCTGTCTGACCGGCGGAAGGTCGCATCGAACTCCACGATCACGGAATAGCCAATGGCTTGGATGTTCTTCTCTTCGACGGAGACCACATCCAGGCACTGCTTAAATAATGAGACGTATTTGATGATACCTTGGTCCCCATGGTACGTTCCCCAGAACGGCATCTCTTCAGGCACCTCGGACTTGATGAAGAAGCTGGCAGAGGTCGTAGGCCCCAGCAAGTTGACGTCCGGCACAACCAGGTACGGCCCGCCTCGGTTTTTTGCAACGCACTGGACCAGTTCCGTGTTAGCCGCTTCATCGATATCGCTGAAGCTGTTGCGCGCTGTGCGGGTCCTGGCGACAGCGCACTGCATCGCCTCGAACCACCGCATCCTCGTTGCCTCGGAGCGCGTCACGAACGTCAGTGTTTCATCCTCTTCTCGGTGGCCGTCAAATACTTCGACCTGGAAGCCAAACGCACCCCGATTCGGCTTCTTCAAGCTCTGACCAAACGCGATCCACTTCCGCGCGTTGCATACAACAAGCTTCTTGGGTCGTGACGTCCACGTTTGCTTATGTGCCAGCAAGAACTGCTTGAGCAGCGAGGCTTTCGATGGAGAAGTCGCTTTGGATGCGCCATTGCTCGGTGATCCACATGGAGCAGCTGTAGCGTCTTGCAACGTGAGTTGACAAGTCGCCTTCTCGAATTTCAGATGCACCTTGGCCCACTTCGAACGCTTCTGGTAGGCGTACCCACTTACGAAGAAATCGTCTTCCTCGACATCCAATGGCGTCGATTCATCCGACTGCAGAATGTCAATGATAGACTCCGGGAACTTGCTCTGTGACCGGCTCTGGAACATGTCACTTGGGTGCACGGCCTCGTTCCCTCTTGCCAAGTTGTGTGAAGACCCAAAGCCCTCTTTCTCCATCGGTAGCCGTCTAAAAGGTTCTAGCTCGCGTGAGAGATACTCACTTGCCGACGAAGACGGTCGAGCTAGCGGGAAATCGGCATCCATTTCGTCTTCGCTGGTGTTGCGCTTTCTCGGGGTTCCGTTTCGTGATCCACCCGTGACAACTTGCAAGCCGAGTAGTGAGTCATCCAGCGCATCCATCTGCTGACAGTGCGTGGCGACTAGCGAAGAAGCGAAATCATTCCAACCCTTCACATTGTTGCAAAACTGGCGAATAAGCTCCTGTTGGAGTGTAGGCGAGCTGCAAATCTTCGCAATCTTCACCCCAATTATCGCCAGGTGAGCGTCGTAAATGTGACCCGAGCTGTTCGCATGTAACTTCTGCAAAATGAATTCCAAGATCGAATCCGGCGAGCGGAAGACACTGCGCAACAGCGGGTTGTTCACTCGCCCGTTTGTTGTCGGTCTGTTCAGCAGATTCAGGTAGAGCTTTACTAACCGGCAGTGCAGAATGCTGGCCTTGGGGAATTTCTCGAAAATATCCATCAGAGATGTGGCAAGGTCCAAGCGGGACAGTCGACTATCAATACGATCGTTTGACATCCGAATGACAACATCCAGCAACTCCACGACGTGCATCACGAGCAAAGTTGATGCTAGCGGTCGATGATTTACGACCGCCTTCCCCGATCTAGGGGAGTAGCTGAGTGCGGGCGGGGTAATTCCCATGTACAGCGCAGTTCGTCCGGGTATGGCACCAGGCCGCTTAACGGGCTTACTCGGGCTATCTTTTCCACTCGAACCGGCAACCGAGTCAAAGTCCTCTCCGTCCTCAGTTTCGTCGTCGTCGGAGTCACTGTCGCTGAAGCAATCGCGTGCAGCAAATTCCGATATCGTCGACAGGTGCTGGTGGTAGTTAATCGACGCGCATATCGTATCTAAAACGAGGTGAATCGGCGCAACAAACACCTCCAACTGCTCTGAATCATGCAAACTGAACTCAATCGCATGCCGCAAAATGTCGATCACGAGAACTCGGGGAATACAAACGCCATTGATGTGGTGGGCATCCAAAAACCGAAGCTCGGCCATCCCCAGCTCTGCCAATCGCGCAAGGATAGTTGCGTTTTCAACCAAAGCTGCCAGCACCGATCGCTTGAGCTTTTGGTGCATTGCAGGATCGCTTGGAGCCGTCCTCGGCGGGAAGAGCTCGCGTTCAAAAGTCTCGACGCTTTCGAAAGATGCCAACTGGATCTTCGTTTGAATAAAATACCGGAAAGTGTTGGGGAATTCGTCCTTGAGGGTCTTTGTCAAGATCTCAGCACACCCACTTATCCTCGCATGCACGGTTGATGTCGTGTTTGTGGTAAACAACGACGGAGACAATGGGGCCGTCTTAGACGAGAAGAACGAAGACGGTGAGACAGATGGAGGGGACCCACCGAGCGACGATCGTGGTGAGGCAGACGACGTGGACGACACAGTTGACGTTGATGAAACAGCAGACATGGACCTCGTTAGTCTCGTCGGCACCTGCTCAACAATCCGTTCAACCAGGCAGCGTATGATCGGGAAATATTCAAACCCTCGACGGATAGAAAGATGAATCAATCCATGCAACAGAGACGCAATATCCGGATTGTACGCATGTGCCGCAAGGCGCGACAGCAGCCATTCTCCCTCCAAATCATTTTCGTCGCAAATGAGCCTGTGCACCGCTGGAAACGAAACGAAATTTTTCGTGATCCGGCACATATTGGCGACCAACACGCTATCAATCTCCACTTCGTCGTCCACGGCACGATTTTCCCCAATTTCTCCGTCATTTTTCATGTTCAGTGGCCACAAAAATCGGAACAATCCCCCAAAAATCCGCTTCCACTCAGTTGCCGTCAAATCTTCAAGCCGCAGCAAATATCCACGCGTAGCTGGATCCTCGAGCAACTCTTCGTCCTCGTCGCCATTCACACTAAACTCTGAAATACTGCTTCCTGAGCTTTCGAACCTCATACTGGCACGTAACCGCTGGATCCTTGCCATTTTTCGAGTCGAAGCATTGCTCCTAAAGTCCATCATTGTCGACATATTTGTAGGAGCTTTAGAGGCTGATACTGCCAGTCCTTCCACGTTCACACTCGGTTCTGATCCTGAATTTCTGTCTTGAATTGCAGCTAGTTGCCCATTTTCCGCCGGATTTTCTACATTTTCAGATTTAATCCCATTTTCCTCTGCCGGATCTTGCTTTGGTTCTCCGTACCAGGCCATGGCTTTTAGGTAAAATCTGAGGATAATCTCCGAGGCCACGTAGGATTGTCGATATTTGTCCGGGTGTGGTTTAAGTGAATTTGGGTCCGTTGCCTCCTCGCCGACCTCATTATTGTGCTCTTCGCTGAACGACGTGGCGTAGGCGAAGACTTGTTTAATGGACTCGGGCTCCAAAAGGAGCTTTTGCACGGGGGAGAAATGGCCCCTTTCTCTCCGTTGCACCGTGGTTAGCACTGTGTCCACGTCGTAGCAGCTGCAGAAGACGTTGTCGAGTGCTGGGGCTTGGCGCAGCGCCTCGGCGTTGTGAAGGGCTTGCGAGGCCTTGAGCGGGTCGTGCACGGCCTTTGTGAGCTCCAAGAGCGACAGCGACTTGGCCCAGGTTGTCTGCGGGAGAAATGAGGCCGAACTTGCTCCATCAGTGGACCCTGTTGACCCATTTCCATTTTCGTCGTCCCCAGTTGCAACTTGGTCGTCGTCCTCATTAGTGGCTCCTCTAAACGTGGGAGGCGCCGACGCGGTGCGGCCCGTGTCCGCGAGTCTGAAGCCGGCATCGCTCTCATTGTCCGAGTCGGAATCGGTCTCAGCCGCGCATGTGCATTGGCGCGTGAGCCGCCGCGAGGACGCGCCGCCGCTGCCGAGATACAGCATCGCAACAGGTTAGAGAAAGTGGAAATGGAGGTGCCAAGTTGTTCTGCGTCAGTTTTTGTCTCAAAATTGTAAGAGCGGTACTCAGTCCAAGACAAAATGGGTCATTGACGGGACGGGTACCGCCTTTTACCATGTGGCCAGGACGAGGCCGAAACAGACGGCGACCAAAGTCTCTGGGTGCAAAGGTTGAAGGCAACGCACAAAACAAACCGAACCATATGAAGTGAAGGGTGTCCCCATGCGGTGCATGTTGCATGCAATACACAAGGGCACAAATGGGCTATCCAGCGACTATTCCATCGTCGTAAGCCTACCTTTTTGTTGCCGTGGTATGTGCGAGAATGTGCCGACGACGACAATGCCGTGAATACTGGCGCTGAACTCTTTCGAGTCAGAAGCGCACCCACCGTCGCTGGTCGATAGAATCCAGGCGATGGTCGGACCATCGTGACGTCAACCACTTCAACTGCAACAACATCAACTATCGGTATCCTATCCTAATGCTTGAGCTCCATTCATCCGTCCGGGCACTTGGCTACCTACTGCACACACCAACTACTACCTGGTCGACTAGACCTCGAGCGGCACCATCTGCTGCAGGACGCTGCACGTGTCTGAGCCGGACGTCGCACGTTTGAGGCGGATGTAGCCGTCCTCGCCCCACTTGTCGCCCCACGAGTTGCGGATCTTGAGACTCGTCGCGTCGTAGCCCACCGCCACCACGAGGTGATCCAGCGCGCTGGTATCGCAGCTCGACAGCACGCCACCGACGTACTGCTTCCACGCCTCGTTGCCGGCGGCCACCGTCACGACCGTCGGCCGCTCGTTGATCGCCTCGATGAGACCGGCCT
>JAIKVD010000852.1:0-14388 GCA_024679075.1 Phytophthora uliginosa
CGCGCGGCAGTTCGACCTGCACCTCTACAAATGGATCTGCGTCGCTCGCTGAAGGGGAGAGAGACCGAGGCCGATCCAAGTGCGGGCCAAGGCGAGGGCGCTGGCGACGACCTACGAGCAGATGGAGAACTGCAAGGCCTCGTCCGGATGGTACTACATGTATCGCTACACTGTTGGACATTCAACCTGATGGCGCCAACACCTCAAAGTGGAGACAGCACTAGTTCCAGCAGCATTGGCAGTGGCTCGGGTGGAGTTGATGCAGCGGCACCAGAGTCAGCGAGGTCTGGAGGCTGCAACGGTTTTCGTTGTTCTCCCGTGATTTACTGGCCCCAAAGGAGCTTGGTGGTGGTATTGAGAGCAACGCCAGTGCTGCTGGAGTTGGCTCGGCAGCGCAAGCGGATAACGCAGTGTCCAAGCCTCTGCATGTCCGTGGGCTGGAGGGGGGATCGACGACGTGCCAGGCCGCTATTGAGCAAGTCGCATGCGATTAATCAAGCACTTGGCCGACGTGCCCGAAGAGCTCAAGGCATTTGCGCGCATGACGAGTGATGCCCGCGTGCAATACGCAAAGTCGTTCGCAGTAACGAGCAGCCACAACAGCGTCGAGCAGTCGAGCTACGTGTACAGAGCGACACTTGCGTCGTAAAGCTTGCAAGCAAATGCGGTCCAGCACCGTAACTTTAACATATAGAGATCCACCAAAAGATTGTTGGAGAGGGGCTGTTCGAACTGTACTTCATAAAGTTAGGACTCCCCCCTGCTTCGGAAAAAAGTATAATACATGTAGAGGTCATAGTAAGGGTGTTGCTCATGGGTTTTCGTGTTGTTCACTCAGTTAATTCAAGTAGTGCCGGGTACAACCGTGCCTACATGCAAAAGTAGTATTTTTAATAGTCGTCGTGTCATGTCGTCGATAAATCATTGCCCCCGTATATTATCGCGAATGCTCTGCGCGCTTCAAGCAGCAGGACCTGTGCGGAAATCAGCACCTGGACATGGTCCACGTGCTGACTAAGCTGCTACAGCACGCGCCACCGCTTCCCGCTGCGATCAAGCTGCAGACGGAGGCGCAGTCGCACATGAGAGCATCACCAGGAGAAAGAGAAGCGGCTAGTGGAGAACAAAAAGGACGAGGAACTGAAGCTGCTCAAGGAGCACGTTGAAGTGGTCCGCAGTGCTCTGAGGGCGGAAACGCAACGAGCGGCAGACATGAAGACCGGAATGCGTGCGGCCCTGAGCGACGAACGCGAGAAAGCTGAGCACGAGATCCAAGAAAATGCAAGCGCTTGTCAATCTTCTTCAGCAATATGTATTACGGAAACGCAGTCGCATTATATTCTCCCGTTCTTCAGTAATATATATTAATAGTGCTGTATACATCAGCGAATCCAGCACTTCAATCCTAGCTAACCCTAAATATACTTCCCATCCCAGATTGGGGTGTGTTTAAGGACATTGCGAGATAAGATCACCGTAGTTCTAGCTGTTTTCCCGAATAAACTCATATTTGGAGATGTTCTTAAAGTCACACCACCACGGAAAATCGCAGGTCCCAGAACCCCCGTTTAACGACGCTACCTAACCCGTGTCAGGTTCGCAGACCAGAGCCGAGCAGCGAGACCTCAGAAGGAAACGAAAAGTATGTTACTGACCGTAATCAGAAACGTCAAAAGCAAAGTCAGAAGCAAGCTCACCGTATTAGGGCTTCGCCCAACGATTTGTTTATGGGACATCTCGTATGTAAGTCCGTATGTACGCAGTGTGCACATTAGTACGGTACCGGCATTTTTGAGCTAGAACACCTAAATTCATGGACGACGACGACGTCGAAGACCTGCGCGTTGAGGCCGTGGTGGTGGACTACTACATGAGTAGTCCGCTACCAGCCGACGCCATAGAGAACCTCCCCGCGTCGCCTTGCTATCTCCGAGCTCGTGAGGTCCCAGTCGTGCGTATCTTCGGCGCTACACCCGCCGGACAAAAGGCTCTCGTGCACGTCCACGGCGTAGGTTCTCGGCTGTTTACATCGATTCTGCTGTGAATAATGAGCTAAGCTTTGTGCAACTACTAATTACATGCCAGATCTTCCCATACTTCTACTTCCGAGCTGAAGACGACCCGGATTTCGAGGACCCGGAGCGCTTGCGGACGCTGCTGCCTCGATTGGCCAAGGACATCGAGGCTGCCAACGCCTCCAAGCAGCAGCAAAACCGGCAAAGCAAGGGGAATTCGATCGCAAGATATAATGCTGCTAGAATTATTGCCAAGGTGGGAGCGGGTGGTGGTAATAGTGCAGTGGGAGCACGAATTTGACAACTGATCGGTGTGGTGATGGCGATGGCAGATGATGATTGTACAGGGAACGCCGTTCTACGGCTACCACCCGAAGCCAAAGTTGTTCGTGCAGATTTTCCTGTACAACCCACGTGTGGTGACGTCGGTTGTACAAGTGCTTGAAAGTGGGTGCGTGGGTGAAAGGAGGTTCCAGCCGTACGAAGCCCACGTTCCTTTCTTGCTTCAGGTATTGTGGTGATCGGCGCACAAAGCATTTTTTTATTGAGGGCGTGATTGGTGGGGATACTGAATCACATCGGCTGTTGTAGGTTTTTGCAGATTACAACATTGAAGGGATGAACAGCGTAGCTTTCAGCAACGTGAAGGTACGAAGCTTTGTATATTTGAGTGATGTTTTGGAGTAGCAAGGTTGACCCCGTACGTGCGATCTTAGTTTCGCTTTCCTCTTCCAGTGACGCAGGAGCATCTAGACCATGATTTAGATGAGTACCCCTCCATCCTACTTTCGACCGTCCCACTGAGCAAGATCAACGGCTTGGACGAAAGCGATTCTCCACCGACTGGACGGTCTGCTCCAGTTCCTCAAGCTCAAAAGCAGTGGTTTGACCGACAATCAAGTTGTGCGCTAGAGGCAGACGCAGCAGCTGCAAGCATTTTGAACCCGAAGCGGTTTGAGTCCCAACAGAAAGCAGCAGAAGGCACAGGAGAGCTCCGGAATGTGCCGTCGCTGGCAGCTATCTGGGAGGTGCGGTAGCATGTCGATTCCGCAATGAATCTGAGGTCTGATTGATATCTCTTGTTTTGTCGGACGACAGGAAGAAAGATTGCGGCGCATCCAAAATGGGGAGACTGGAACTCCAATGGTTTCATTGAGTCTCGAACGCAACGAGGATGAAGCCACAAGCTTTCAAATGAGCGCGACGCCAGCCCAATCAGCATCGTCGCTTCTATCCCAGTCATTTTTCAAGAAAAAGATGCAGGACTCCGTTGGCGCCGTCATGAAGGAGATGGAGAAGCAAGTGGAAGGACAGGAAACAGAAAGCATTTTCTCCGGTATTTATGAGCTATTGTCTGCAGCCGATGTGATGTCGTGTGGCAACTCCATCGCCGCTGAAAGCGAATTTTCCTATAGCCAAGCTGAACATGACGGTAAACGCGATTCAGACCAGGTAATATCGGTTCTTCAACTGCTCCAGCAGCAGATTGACTTCGTATAATCTAATCCTATTTTTTCGCGACCAGGAGTCGGCTGAGGAGGATGAAGCCATTGTAAATATATTGCTGGCGATGCAGCAAGAAAGTGGACCCGATCATACAGACAGTGAATGGAATGGTAAAGAAGGGCATGATGGTTACCACACGCCTGACGAAGATTACGATGAGGAAGACAATGCTAGCAAATGGAGGAATCGAAATGATGACATAGGCGATATTTTGGCCTCCCAACGTCTCGTTGAAGAACACGTAGAAAACGATATACCCGGATCACCAAAAGGAATCGGATGGTGGGATATCGCTGAGCGCGAAGCTCGACCAATCGCAAGTCCACTTAGTGAACTCGGTAGTCCGCGGGTCGTTCTTCACATTCCGCAGCAGAGGCTGCACAAGGTTTGGGGCTTCTTTCATGGCTCCTATTGAGTTGTCGAAATTCTAACACAGACTTCTGAAGCCGTCCACGAATACAGCACGCTCCATCCGCTTCGGATGCAGTCCTGAAGATCAACCCTTGGTAGGCGATATTGAAGACCTACTGCCACCGCGGCCTCAAGAGTCAATACCATTCACTCCTCAAGAAGATTCAGAGCCCGTTGATCGACTCATACTTTCGCTCACGCCGCACCCGCAGCCGCTTAGAGCCAATCCGAGGATTCAAGCGCCAGCCGTGGGCAATAATCGGTTGTGGTTATTTAGCCCCGAACCTCCTACATTGACCCAGATTCTGTCATCATCGCACAACCTCGGAGTGGATCCCATGCAGGTTCGACTAACCTACACCCAAATGTTGGATCGTTGTGCTAACATGCTTGATTGGTAAATGTGCTGCAGTATCAACCCGCCTTTTTCAGCAACCCTGCCTATATCCCCGAAAAAGCTATGGTGTTCGGTGGCAAAAAATTCGATTTTGCACCGCAGCATCCACGCAATCTACTGGTGTTTGATACCGCCGCTACGCGACAGCTTTTGAACCCGCTCAGCAGCAACAGTAGTAACGGCGGCATCAGCAGCGAATCCTGGTGTAAGCTTTCCCGGTTGAAAGCCCCAAATGTCTCTCGAGGGAGGGTGGAGAAGGTATTGAATGTAGCTGTGTTGTACATGTACCTACCAAGCAATCTTATCATTTGCGTTTACAATCCGACAGACTCGCCGATTACGGATGCCGGCCAGATTGCCTCCTGATGCTACAGCAGTTGAAGCCTGGGTGTTGAGCGAAGCGGAGAACAGCAACATTGCACGCAAGGTACGAACTCAACAGTGATTGATTTCATGATTTCAAAGGTGCTTTTGTTTCCGGAGCTGACCTACAAGTATGTGTTCAGGTACGCCGCAAACGTGGCCGGCCGTCACTTACGTCAATGGCGTCACCATCAAGTAAAGTGAGTTCCTCTACGGTTCTCTTAAACGTCACGATTTTGTCGATTGAGATATTTGCAGCATCGCGTGGGAGTATGCTGCCAAATCCGCTCCACGACCCTGTTAACGTGATCTGCTACGCAGTAGAAGCACAAGAGGGGCCTACAGAATCAAATACAAAAGAACGGGGCTTCCTCTTCTGGAAACCAGAGGATATGGATCAAACAACTCTTAGCAGCGTGGGCTTATGCGTGGATAGCAGTGAAATTTCTGTAACAATTGCTTCAGATGAACGTGACCTGTTCCGTTCACTGGAGGTGCTGGTAAGGCGCTGGGACCCTGACTTCTTGGCAGGGTTTGAAGTGCAAAAGGCATCAATTGGATACCTAGTCGATCGAGCATCGCAGATGGATGTGCGTATTCATTTTGTCAATTTCTCTAAAGAAGTGAGCTGCTCACCTAGTCGTATTGTGCTATACAGATTAATCTCATACAAACGCTTTCCCGGCTTCCGTCAGCACCGATAGATCCTCGAAATGTGACTACAGCCCCGGACCAAGAAGGAGACAGCCAGAAAGAAGCATCTATCGGTACAGCCTGGGGGGTGAATAAGGCTGCTGGGTTATGGGTTCACGGAAGATATATATTGAACTTGTGGCGTATGACGCGTTCAGAGGTATGGTGAGCTTTCTGGTTCAACTACTACATGTAGTGAGGCACTAAGGTTTGTCTGCTGTCAGCTTAAATTGTCGCGATACGCCCTCGAAGACGTCGTGTGGGCCGTTTTAAAGCGAACATACCCAGTGTACTCCGCTGAAAAATTGACGACGTGGTTTCGCGAAGGAGGTCAAATGCGATGGAAGGTCATTCGGTACTACTTGGAGCGAGCGACACTCAACCTTCAAATCATTTCCAAAATGCAGTTGATCACAAGAACCAGGTATGTGCATTCATTGTGTAGTGCTACCATCGCACGCGTGCCTTCTCTCATGAATACTCTGTTGTTCATTGTTTTATAATCTGATGCAGCGAGATGGCACGGTTGTTCGGGATCGACTTCTACTCAGTGCTGTCTCGTGGATCTCAATACAGAGTTGAAGCAGTCATGCTCCGCGTGACCAAACGGAAGAATTTTTTGCTGGTATCACCAAGCAGAAATCAAGTGGCTGGACAGGCTCCAATGGAATGCATTCCGCTAGTGATGGAACCTCACTCAAGCTTTTATCCTGATCCCGTTGTGGTTCTAGATTTTCAGGTACGAGAGGCTATTGCGTATGCTTGCAGTGCATTCATTGCCTTTGATTTCGCTGACATTGCTGTTAGTCTCTATATCCATCACTTGTAATCGGGTATAATCTGTGCTATTCAAGCTTACTTGGTCGGTTAAAGGATGGCTTGAATCCCGAGTTAGAGGCTTCGCTTGGTGTTATCGACTACACTCCAAGCGCCTCGGGTCTCTTGAAGTGTAAAGATGATATCATCATCGCACCGAACGGCGCATTGTTTTGCCCGAAAAGTTATCGCCATGGCGTTCTGCCGCTTATACTGAACGAGATTTTGTCGACTCGAATAATGGTGAAAAAGTCGATGAAGTCGGCGAAAGAATGCAATCAGGAGCGGTTGGAGAAGATTTTGAATGCTCGGCAGATGGCGCTGAAGATGATCTCAAACGTTACCTACGGATATACCGCTGCAGGGTTCTCAGGACGGATGCCTTGCGCTCAATTGGCCGACGCTATTGTTCAGGTAGGCTTATCTTTTCCTTCGACTTACTTTGAATTATTTTGAACTAAGTTCTTTTGTATAAGACTGGACGATGCACACTGGAAGCTGCTGTTCGGTTGATAGAAGGACGGTCAGATTGGAATGCCAGGGTTGTGTACGGTGACACAGATAGCGTTTTCGTGCTGCTCAAGGGAAGGTCAAAGGCAGATGCGTTTCGAATTGGGCAGGAAATCGCCGATGCGGTCACCGCATCGAACCCAAGGTAACTATTCTTCGCGATCTTGCCGAAGTTTGTAGTATCTCACTTGTGTTCCATCATAATGTTTTGCTCTCAGACCAGTGACACTGAAGTTGGAAAAGGTTTACATGGGTTGCGTTCTCGTATCGAAGAAGCGGTATGTGGGCAACAAATTTGAATCTCCGACCCAAGAAGTGGGTGTCATCGAATCGAAAGGGCTCGAGACAGTTCGACGTGATTCTTGCGGAGTGGTTCAACATGCAATGCAGACCTCTCTCGAGATACTTTTTGCGTCTTGTGATTTGTCCAAGGTGAAAGAAGGACTGGAAAAATACTGGCTTCAAATTCTAGAGAACCGAGTACCCCTGAAAGACTTCATCTTTGCCAAAGAAGTTCGCTTGGGAACGTACAGCAATGGAAGGTAAGGGGTCGGCCTTGTAAAGTTTGTTAAGTATGTTACTGCAGCCGACTGATTTGTATGATCGATCTCTTTTGTAGCGCCCCTCCTGCTGCTCTCGTTAGCACCAAAGCCATGGGAAAAGACCCTCGAGCAGAACCCCGATATGCGGAACGAGTACCCTACGTAGTCGTTAATGGACCACCAGGTGCAAGGCTGATGGACTTGGTGGTGTCCCCCGACGAGTACTTCGACAAGCGAAAGCGGTACAGCGTCAACAACCACTACTACATTAACAAACAGGTGCGAATGTTTCTGCAGCACCAACTCAAAAGTTTTTGTCGAGTCATGAAAACTAACAGTTGATACTGTAGATCATCCCGAGTCTGGAGCGATTGTTCCTGCTAACAGGAGCCAACATTCGATCGTGGTACGCGACCTTGCCTCGGTCGTCCGTAAAAGCTCGTCAGCATGTGTATGAGAACGCGACGCCCACACGTCCATTTGGTCGCGGGTTCCGATCAATCGACTCGTTCTACATGAGCAAGCACTGTCGACTTTGCGGGTCAATCGGCAATGACACGCTATGCCAGGAGTGCACCGCCGACCCACAGCGAAGTCTTCTAGCGATTCACACGGCGTCTACACGTCATGAGAAGGCCGCCATGGCTTTAAGACTCGCGTGTACAGCGTGTGCAGATCGAGATGCGTTCACAAGCTGCAACAACGTTTCCTGCCGCGTATGGAACCATACCAAACTGTTCGAGGCCGACAAAGCCACACTGATGTTTCAGGAACGGCAAAGCAATGTCCAATGAACAAAACAAAAAAGTTATCTATTACCCCTTGAAGGACAATTGGAAAGGAACTCCAAACGCTGCCTTCCTAGCACTATCTACAGTAGTGCTGTCTAATTTTTGCGAGGCCGGCTGGGGTTCTTGCCCTTGCCGGCGTGCTTCTTGCCCCCCTTCTTGGGCTTGGGCTCCTGTTTCTGCTTCTTCGCCGGCCTCTTGGCCTCCTTGTCTTCCTCATCAGCATCGCTCTGGTCCTCCTGGGTGACCTCAGCCTCAACATCTTCGGCCGCCTGCTTACGCTCCTTTTTGGCCTTCACGCGCTGCTTCTTGGTCATGTTGGCCTCCTCAGCCTCCTCCTCAAGCTCATCAACAGTCTTCTTAGCATCCTTCTCCTCCGAAGGCATCGTGTTCGCGTACTTCTTGAACTTGGCCACGTAGAAGCCATCCATGTTGTGCACGTGCGGGTAGAATCGGCGAGTAAGCTGCACCGTCGGATGGAAACGCTGCTGCTGGTAACGAGTGAAACCCGGCTTGCCGTGGTCGAGGCCAGTGTCAACAAGCTTCACACAGCGCTTGCGCAGAGCGTAGTCAACGACCGACTCGTTCTCGTCCACCATGACGGAACACGTAGAGTAGAGGATGTATCCGCCAGTTTTGGACTTGGCGTCGACAGCGTCGATAGCGGCCAGCAGCAGCTCCTTCTGCAGGTGAGCCAGACGTTGCACGTCCTTCTCACCCTTCTGCGTCTTAATGGACGGGTCACGGGCAATAACACCCATGCCAGTGCACGGGGCATCCAGAAGCACACGGTCGAAGCCCTTGAAAAGTGTCGGCACCTTACGGCCATCGTAGCACGACACGGACGTGTTCTTCACGCCAAGACGGTGAAGGTTGGCAACCGTAGCCTTCAGACGCTGCTTCTTCAGGTCGTTCGCAATAACCGTACCCGTGTTCTTCATCAGCTGAGCAATGTACGTCGTCTTGCCACCCGGAGCGCAAGCCATGTCCAGCACGCGCTCGTTCATCTGCGGGGCGAGCGCCATAACAGCACAGATCGACGAAGCCGACTGCAGCATGTAGTGACCCGCCAGGTACTCGGGCGTGGCACCAATGGGCACAGGCGAGTCGTAAATCTTCAGACCCACCTTGGACCACTTGGCCAGGGGGTCCAGGTTCACACCACGCTGGATCAGAGCCTGCGCCAGGTCGCGGCGACGCGCCTTCAGCGTGTTAGTACGGATGACCAGCGGACGGGGCTGCTCGTTAGCTTCGACGAACTCCACGCACTCGGCAGGCGAGAACATCTTGAGGAACATATCAATGAGCTCGCGGTTGTAGCCGAAGTATCCGGCCAGATCCTTGGCCAGCGATTCCATGTAATCCACGCGGGAGCGGCCAGGCTCACGACGCGCGCTGAAGTGCGACAGCACCTCCACCACGTCCTTGATGCGCTGGTAGACCTCGGCGGGGTCCGACATGTCGTCGTCGCCCTCGCCGTCCTCCGCCAGCTCCTCCTCCGTGGGCAGGTGGTACGGCTCGTTGTTGGCGATGTTGAGGCGCATTTCCTCATCGGCCTCCCGCGCCTGCAGCTCCTCCTCCTCGTCCAACCGACGAGCCTTGCGCTCAATGTCCAGCTCCTCCTCCTCCTCTTCGTCGTCCTCTTCCTCCTCTTCGTCCTCATCGTCGCTGCCGTTGCTCTTCTTGAGCTTCAGCCAGCTCTTGTTGGCGTCCGTGAAGCCATCGTCGGCCTGCGGACCTTCCTCGTCGCTGTCCTCGTTCTCCTCGTCGTCGTTCTCGTCCTCCCCCTCGTCTGAGTCGAAGAGCTGCGCCTTGTTGCTGCTGCTCTTGGCGCTGCGCTGCTCCTGCTTGGCCGCCTCCTTCGCGTACTTGGACGGCTTGGCGGTGGCCGGGGCGGGCTTCGCAGCGGCGGCAGAGCTCAGTTTGCGCTTGTTCGGTCTCGCCATGGCTACGTCGGTGACTGCGTGGACTGCTTTGTGTCGCTTCGGAGCTCGTGACCACCACACTATTGACTGGTGCGCAAAGGTTAACCTCGAAGTTAATGTGCGCCACACCCGAAAGTAAGTATCGCTGAAGTGACGCTTAAGTAACGTACGCGAAGGGGCGCGTAAAAGGAAGTTGAACCGACCATCACTCTTGCATCGCGCACAGCATGGAGGCAGCAGCAGCGGCGGCTCCGCCCGTGGCTCCTGCGTCGGCTGGAGGCTTCTCCGAGTCAGGCAACGCGGGTTCCAGGTACGACGCGCTGCTGCGGCAGATCGTGCAGCTCAACACGGACCTGCAGAAGACGGTGGCGCTCAGTCAGACGCTGCAACGCGAGCGTGACGACGCCCAGCAGCTCAACGCCAAGGTGTACCGGGCTTTAGTGTATGTGTCCTGTCGTTAATTAGAGCGATACTAATGCACTCGTTTCACAGCTTAAGGGTGATACCAAGCGACTCCATGAGCGCTGCGACAAGATGCAGCTCGTGCTGATGCAGGAGACGGAGCAAAAGGTGCGGCGCTGGAGCTGCCAACAAAGAACTCAGTGGTTGCGTCCACTAATCGGAGCCGTGTATGAGACAGATTGAGTCGGACAGGAAACACGAGGAGCTGATTGCCAAGTGGAAGAAGCAGCTGGAGGTGAAGGCGCGCGCGTTCGAGTCTCTGCAGAAGAAGTTCGCGCCGCCGAGGGACCTCGAGCAGCTACGTATCAAGATCCAGGAGGAGTTGGAAGGGCCGTATCAACAACGCATTGAGAACCTGCAAGATGAGGTGGAGCAACATCGTCAGATGAGCTTTGATATGCGGCGTGAATTTGAAGCTCTAAAGACGGAGTACGAGCAATTCTCAATCGATCAGGTAGGTAATCAGAATGGTGCGATGATAAGTCAGGTGGAATGCTGATTTTCTGGTGTAACAGGGAAACGAGATGGAATGTATTCATGAAACTTATGAAGTGACGCTGAATGATATGAGGCGTAAATTGCATCTTGCGGAAGAACCAGCAGCCCACTCGCAACAGACCGAGGAGATTCGGCGTCTAGAACAGCAGAGGGAAGCCGCACAGATTGAGATTAAGGCACTTCGTGATGAAATCCGCGTAAGTGCCGATGTGTACTAGCATGCTAGCACCATCTTACCTCGTTTCTGCTCTTATGATGCAGGACCTGCGGGAAGAGTTGCAGCGCGTATGCGAGCAGAGTGAAAACGACAAAAGTGCTCATGAACTTCGCCTAGCGGATGAAGCGACGCGAAATGCGACGCTGGAGTTAGATATAAAAGCTTGCAGTCGTCAACTGACCAGAGCAAAAGATGACTGCGAAAGCATCCGATCCAAGTGGGATCACGTCCAGAATAAGCTCCTAGAACTAGCTTCTGAGAGCGAGGGCCTACGAGAACAGCTGAAGCAAAAGGAGGCGCTTATCTTCAGCAGTCACAACTCGTTCTCTATGAAGTACGTAATTGCTTGTATTGGCTTCTGCAGAATGCAATAGCTCAGATTTTGCGTTACTGTGCAGACTTCGTGACGAGCGAGCCACATGGGAACGGGAACAATCCTACCTGAAGGTTGATTAGTACTTCCAATGTTTGACGTTATCTTGCGGTAATCTGATATCAACGTCAACCTTGCTTGATGAACAGGAGCGCGTCAGTGAACTGGTACTTAAGCTTCAAGCAGCTGAGGCTGCTGCACAAAAGAATTCCAGTGCGGCTGCCCAAGTACGAGAAAGTGATAGTAGCACGGAATATTCACAACTTCTGAAAGCGCGCGAGGGCGACCTCGACAAGTACCGTGCACTTGTTGCAGAGGCAGAGAAAAAGGTATTGAAGAGGGTCATTTTTTTTCTCAATCGCATTCGGAGGAAGTAATACTTTGTGGGCTCGGTAGGTTGCTGCAAAAGAGGAAGATCTTCGTCAGTGCCAGCATGAAGCTGAAGAGACCACTCACAAGCTTCAAACGGAAAAGGAGAGTATCCAGAAAATGGTGCAGGCACTTGAGGCTGAAAAGGAGGTTATGGTTGCTAAGCAGACGTCGTCGCATGAATTGGTACGGCACTTGCTTCTTACAATACCCTCTCACGTTGTAGTCTCATTCCCTTGATCGTACCAACTAGGTTTCTCGGATGAAGTCAGAATGTATGGCACTGCGTACCAAGCTGAAGGAAATCGAGAATGATTACCGGACGCTTCAAGCAAAGCACCGGTAGCTACACTTGATATAGAGCCTGGTATCGGAGAAACGCATCTAACCGATTTCCACTACGCGGCTTGTTTGTCATTTAGCGAAGTTATTCAGTATCAAGAAGACGTGCAGCTTGAAAGAGAAGATGCCCAAGGAAAGGTATTGCAGCCCTTATTTCCTCAAGTTGATTCTATGAAGTGCCATAGTCTTACTATAAATTGCCATATCAGCTCAAATATATGGAGCAGGATTATGCGGTCCTGATGGAGAAACTTGACAAAGAGAAGGAGAGCCACGCAACCACGGCACGAGATTTACATGTGCGTTAAAAGTCTGTCGTGTTTTTGGTATACTTGATAAAAACGCTAATAACGCTACCAAACATTGCGACAGAGGAAATGCTCAAAGTTGGAAAGTGATTTTCAGACCCAGCGTGCAGCACTTCAACGAGAGACTCGCACTGGGTTGTCCAAAGCGCTGCGGGAACTATGCAAAACACAGAAAGTGAGTTATTACTGAGCGGGGAATGTCAAAGCTTCACATCTAACGCATTTAACTGTTGTTTCTCATCGGACAGAAGCGCGATGCTTACAAACGGAAGTGCTTAGAGATTCATGAGAGCTATAAACAGCTCGTGGAGGAGACGAATCGCCGAGAAGTCAAGTTGCTACAGAGCAGGCAGGAACACACAGCCGAGCTGCAGCAGCTGCTAGCACAGCTTTCCGAGGCGGAGAGTGACAAGACAGCTTTGATGCAACGCCAGATAGAGCTCGGGTTTCCTCCGCCAAGTGTTCTAACGAAGAAGGTACGGTAACATGAGTAATTGTCATCCGTGTCATCGCGACTGCTAAAACCTGGTCATGACAAGAGATGTTGCATTCAGCCCCCAGCGATCCGATTAACCGAGCCTGCTCAAGGTTGACCAGGTAAATAACGCAGGCATAGGCAAATGGCATAATGGTTTTTAAATATTTTACACGAATGCAGAAAAATAAAGCGCGTGCAAGGTAGGCAACCCGCGGAGCATGCGTGCTACGACACCAATCTTTTGTTCGCCATGACACACCAAGTGGTCGTGCGCAAGCATGCGCGCTTGAACGGCCTAAATCTTGCTGGTGACCGGCGCCTGCCAGGGCTTTTGGGCGCGGCGCTGGTTCCAGTTGAGGTTGGTGATCATGGACTCGAACCAGTCCTGGTTCTCGTTTACCCGGCAGATCGAGGGCAGCGGGTAGGACGACACGCGCACGACGATGCTGTCGCCACGCTCCATTCGCACACGGTTCTTGCCATCGAATGACACGTAGCATGCTGACGAACGGCTGGAGGTGGGAAACTCTATCTTCAGCGTAGCGCTGTCATGGAAGATCAACGGTCGGAAGCTCAGCGTGTGCGGGCAGATCGGCGTGAACAGCATGGAAGGCACCGAAGGGTGCGCCATCGAGCCACCAGCAGAGAGCGAGTAGGCCGTGGAGCCCGTCGGCGTGGCGATGATGATGCCGTCTGCTGCAATCTTGGTGATCTCGAGGCCATCGCAGTAGCAGTTGAGTTCTACGAGCGCGCCCGACGGACCGCGGTCGATCACGATCTCGTTCAGTGCGTGGAGGTTTCCTGAGATCTCGCGTTCCTTGCCGCCACGGTAGATGGATCCCACAAGCCGTGAGCGCAGCGACATATAGAAGCCGCCGTTGATGACACTGGTGAGGTGCTTCACTGCGTTCTCAGCGTCAAACGGTGTAAGGAACCCCAGCGAGCCCATCGCAAGCGAGAAGACGGGCGGCACACTCTTGCTGAAGAGCGACGAGACCCACAGCACGGTACCGTCACCGCCCAGCGAGACTACAAAGTCGATCTTGCTCTGGCACTCGATCCAGTCCTCCGGCTTGCTGCCCCACGTCTTAGTGTGGGGCAGCGCGAGCTCATCGTACACTGTCGGCTCCAGGAACACGTTGATCTTCTTCTCCTTGTGCAGCCACGACGTCAGTCGCACGAGCATATCCGTCGTATCCGGTTCGTTGGGCTTCTTGACAATCAGCACGGTCTTGGGCGGCTCGTCCCACATGAGCTGGACGTTGTTGCGCGAACGGTGCTGCGTGCGGATGCTGCGGTTCATGGGGGTGAACACCTCGCACTGCTCGTCGGAGCACTGCAGCAGCCGGAAGCACGAGCGCGGGGCCGCGGCGCC
>JAIKVD010000853.1:0-14378 GCA_024679075.1 Phytophthora uliginosa
CGGGGGGCATAATGGAGCTCTTGGTCTGCGGACGCGGCGTCTTATTCGAATGTGGACTTGGGTTGGTGCGACGAAATAGAGAAAGAAAGAGGTGATTTTCTTTGTCACATTGTGGCCTGTCGAGTGACTTGGAGAATGTATGTTGCAGTGTCGGAGAAGGGGCGGTGCGCGCTGTGAATTTCACGCCATACAGTTTCCAAGTGAGTGGAGTACCGCGCGCGAGTGGGATTTTTTGGGGGCTCTTTATTATCCGGAGAGGGAAGAAGTCTACCGTAGCGAGACCTATTTAGCGAGGATGCCGGCGACCGCGGGACGTGTGCGAATGCCGCACAACAACCGCATGCACAGCAGCGCGGCGCTGAAGATGACGGGCATCTGGAAGAACACCATCGGCTACGACCCGTACGCGGCCGAGGACGAGAAGCAGGAGACGTCCGACACGTCGTTCGAGCAGGCCAAGGGCCTCATGGCGCTAGCCAAGCTCTCCAATAAATCGGTGGGTACCCATAAATGTACCTATTTTTAAAGGAGGGTAGGGCAATTCTGTATTTAACTTTTTTCCTGTTTTGACTTCAGAACGATGTTCGCGGAGCCTGCAAGAAGGTAAAGCAACTCTTAACTTATTTTTTTCCTCTTCATATGTGGGGGATTGCAGGCTGACGGAATTATTTTTGTTTTGTTTAATGGGGTTTTAGTGTGGCATGGTGGGGCATTTGACGTTCCAGTGTCGAAATCATTTGGGAGTCGCCGAGAAGCGCGTGGTGTCGTCGGACTCGTCTTCGTCCTCGGTGAGCGTCGCGTTGATGTTGATGTCATCGTCTGGTACTGTACACGGCAATGCCCTTATGCCATCTTGTTGTTGTTATATTTTTGTGAGCAGGATTCTTCAAGTGACGAGGATGGAGATGAGAGCGAGACTGAAGACGAGAAGGAAAAGAGGCCGTCGTCACGCCGTCCGTCATCGCGCGGACGCAGTCGAAGCCGCAGCCGTAGCTTGAGTGAAAGTAAAGAGAGGCGGCGGGACCGCTCGGATAGTCGCAGTCGCAGCCGCAGTGCTGGACGACGTCGTCGGGACAGGTCTCCGTCCAGAAGTCGCAGCTCTAGTCGCGGGCGCAGTCGCAGTCACAGCCCCGCGCGTAGGGCCAAGAAACGTCGGCGCAGTCGTAGCCGCAGTCGGAGCTCGAGTGTCAGCTCCGAGCGCGCGAGCAGTAAACGGCGTCGGCATTCGGATAGTGCGGAGAAGAAGGACAAGAAGCGAAAGAACTCGTCGAAGAGAAAACACAAGGACAAGAAGGAGAAGGAACACAAGGACTGTCACCGCCGCGATCGTGACCGTGATTCGAAGAAAAAATCACACTCCAAGAAGAAGCGGCGTCATTGAAGTAGCCGCTGAATGACGGATTGAGTTACTCAAAAGATTTCGTCAAGAGTGATAGGGATAATGCTATCCAGTATATACATTTTCGTAGTCTCTATCCATGTCTAGCCTTTTTACAGAATTTACAAAGTGTAAACAAAAAAATACAGAGAGAACAGCTTCCTTCACTGTCTGCAGCGATACACGCGGAAGCCTCGTTTGAGCTGCAAAAGCGGTCAATTTAGTGCCAGTACATATCACCACCGTAGCCTTCTGCTTCAGGTCAGATTTCTCTAGGGCAAAATGCCATTGGAAATCTTCTGGAACCAGTCGTATTGTCTTGTACCACGGTGCCCATTGCTCTTGTCTACAATGCGAGCAGCAGTGCGCTCGACATCTTGCACACTCCAGCCGATACACAGGCGACGACTCAATCTCCGTACAATTCGAGCGCGTGATCGACCCTTGAAGCACGGGAACGACGAATCTTTGGACGACAGATACACGAGTGACAGAAGCTGTGGTGCTTCTAGGTGCAGAGCAAGTAATCCTTGAGCTACGAGCTCCCGGTAGCGGTCAAAACCTTCACCACCCATGACCTCAACCATTTCCGGCGTGAGCTTGAAGGGAGCTGTCTCCAGACTGAAGGTGTTACCTGGCGCGATTCCCAGCACGAAACCAAAGTCGATGTGTACGACGTGGCCTTCGGTGTCCAGCATGATATTGCCATTGTGTCGGTCCTTCACCAGGAAGATGTAGGAGAAGAGACTGTAGGCTGCCATACTCGTGATAAAGTTTGCACGAGCCCTTTCAAGGCGGACTGGGTCGTGCTCACCGGTAATGGGGTCTCGACCGCACGCCCGATCGAAGATTTCAGGCAGTGACGTGCCAACACCACTGATCTTCTTGCCCTTCTTCTTGAGACCTTCCAGAGACTGAGCGTCCGTAATTACCTCCAACAATCCGCAGTCTTTGCCTGCACACACGATGCTGTAGTAGCGCATCCACAGATTGAGATTGTGCTTGCGGAAAATAAGCTGGAATAACTTGAGCCCTTGCAGTACGAAAACCTCTTGACGCATATCATCGAAGCTCTTCGCGATAACCGGAACTAATGCCCAGCCATCAAAACGCGCAAATGCACTCTCCTCACGAATACGCTTCTGCGTATCAGCAAAACGTTCACCAAAGAATGGGCACTTGCTGGCTTGTGCGGAGTTCGCTGAGTCCAAGCTATCGTTCGTATCTGTACCATCGTCACCACCTACCTCATCTGCACCAAAGCCGTCGCTTTCCTCATCGGAGAAAACACCAGTACTTGCCTTTTCACTTAGCGGAGTGCAACCAGCAGGTAGTACGTGATTAAGTCCCTCTAAATCTTCGGAGATCGACGACCCTAAGGAAGCGTGAGATTCGCTTCGGCTGGCTGGAATCAAATCTGCTACGTAGGTTCCGACGACTTCTCCATCGAGGTAGTTAATAATTTCCTGTTGCTCAGGAGCCAGGATACCTTCCAGTTCACTGTCCATTTCCACAGCTGCATCCACCAGCGCATCCAGGTTATCGTCGGTACGTGGCCGAAAATCGAACCCCTCTCGCACAGCAGGCTTACTATCGCATGTATCTAATGATGATGCGATGATTTCAAAGAAAACTAGTGTCGGTGCGCGAGCTTTGGTACTAAATACCGTTCCTTCGTCAGTAAGCACATTAACAACACGGTGGGGGCGAGCCATAGTTCCCGACAGTGGCAATGCAGCCTCAGGTCGGATGTGCTTACCACGTAACATTTCCTGAAGCAGTGCTGGGAGCTGCTTCTTTCGCTGTGCAGGCTCGGAAATGTTCTCTTTTAAATATGTACAGAGGTCCACGAGGAAGCGCACGAGCCGGACTTCATCACTGAAAATGTGTTGAGCAGGTTTGTTCCACAACCGCTGCTTTGTTTCCACCAAGTGTTGAGTACCTGACCTCCGACGCTCCAGCAGCATAAGCTGTGCTTCTTCATGGTAATCCGATGGAAACGGGTCCAGAAAGCCGTCACCAATACGAAGTTGTTTCTGAACATTACGAGAGCTAGCCACAATCTCCTCCTTGCTGCGCGCGAGTAGCCACTCAAAAAAGGGAGATTCACGTTGTGAAGCAGCGTATGCCCGACGTACATACTCGTACAGTTGCTCCAGCAGTCTTCCAAATGATTCCCGCTGGTGGAGCGGTGCTTGCGGGAACAGTAGCTGAGGTAGCACACTTCGAGGCTCGCCGAAGTTGACGTTCGTAACAAAATAGAGCATTACCACAATGCCGTTGCCACGCTTATAAAGCCCGCCTGCCATTGCGTCCCAGTGAGCTGCAATGCATTCCCATGTTGCCTTGACTGCGAGTTGCACGCTGCGACGAGCAGTGGCAGCCAGGAAGAAGAGGTAGATGGCACGGGCACTTGGAGAAGCGTCAGGGAGGTTGACAAAGCCCCATTGCAAGAACTGCGGCCAGTAGAAGTCCATCGTATCCATACAGTTTTCAACGTTGTGCACAAGCTGCGCAAGTACCACCACAAACATGAACGGCTGCTGTCGATACTTGAACATCGCTGAGAGAAGACTCAAAGGGCCGAGGCTTCGAGCGCGTATGTGGGCTTCAATATCATGCTTTGGACCCTGATCGAAATATTTCCAGCGTACAAGTCGTGACAAGCCACCGGCATCGTCGACTGCGGAAGCATAATAAACACCAGCTTCTTGTAATGAGGTCAGCAACTGCTGTCGCACTAGGCAATCCATACACACGCGTTTCTGCTCAGGTGCTGGGACAGCTTTTCCTCCCACTTGAGATCCTACAATCTCTCGAGCTGGCAGTGTGATCGATTCAGGGGTCGTCAGGGTTGTCCACTGACAGCAGTGATCGCGACAGAACCGATGTGAACAGGACGCGCATACCTTGGGCGTATGGATAAGTCTGCCAAATCGTTTGTTACAGCGCAGGCAGCCGTTCGTTGGTTTTGGAGTTGAGCAGAACACAGATCCCAAACTATGACGTCGGCTTCGCATACTATCAACAGGCTCTCGAATCACACTGTATCTGAGGGGGTCCGTGACGTTGCTAGTTGAGCGTTCCGGGGACTGAATAAGCTGTTCGCTTTGCTGTCGACCAGAAGACAGCAATAACGATGGATCAATCACAGTATCTGCTGCCGTTTCGAAATCCATATTGGCAACACAGGCGTCGCTATCACCGGTGTCTTCAATCTCTTCAGCGTGGTCGTTTCCTTCTGCAAGCTCGAAGTGATCCATAGCAAACATGCCAGGTGCGGCGCTATTCGAAGCCCCCTTTACGACAGACCCAAGGCTATTGACCGGTGTCATCGAACTCAAAGCCGACGTCGTCAGAGACAGCAATCCGAACGGGTCGTCCTCCTCCATCAAATTCTCGGACTTGCCTTGGTGCAGCAACGACCGCATTGAGATGGACGACCTCGACGCCGAGAAGTGCAGCGACTCGAGATCCTCCACCACGTCCTCCCCCGTGTCTTGCATCTCATCACTCTCCTCTACCTCCTGTTCAATCTGTTGCTGTTCTCCATCCGGCTCGTCCACTTCTCGCGGCAGCAGCCCACTCAGGAACTGCACCCACTTGTCCCTTTGCTCCTGCGACTCTGTCTCAATGAGCAATGCAATCCCCGACGCATCGTCCTCCACGTAGAACGAGCAGCTTTCGAGTCTTTCACGCTCCTCGTCGTCCATTTTCAAGCAGGAAAACGTCTCTGCGTCCTCTGCGTCGTCTCCTTCGTTAGACAACTTGATGTTCTCTCTGTCCACTGCATCAACGCTGGAGACTCGCGTGCTGGCGAGCAACACGGCGCCGCCGGAGCTTGTGGACGGAGCTGCGTCCTCCTCGTCGCTGCTCTCTGTACCCGCGTCCACTGTGAACCACTCGAGCGCCGCGGTGGACGCTCGGGAGACGCAAAAGTACCAAACGTCGTCACTCAAGCGACTGGCGGAGCGGCGGCCGCCGGACGAGGACGAGGAAAAGGACCGAGCTGCGTCCTCCTCGACGCTGGAGGACGCTCGGAACACCACGCGCTCGCGGATACGCACGAGTCCTTCGCACCGCGTCGTCCCCATGCTGCCGGAGGGAGACCTATACGGATACTGTACACTTATCGGAGCTTCTCGCAGAATGTATTGCGACACGTCGAGCAATGGACTGTACAGTACTGTACCAATCAAAAATGGGTTCTTTTGGGTTGTACTTGAAAAATGTATGTGGAATTATCAGGTGCATAGAATGTAGCCATTTCTCGATGAGTTGGTGTGTCAATTGGTCGGGAAGAGGTCGCTGAGCTCCGTGGCGCCGCTGGCAACGTCCTGACGCACGTAGAAGAGCAGGTAGGCGGTGGTCGATGGAGTCAGCTCGTCCTCGCTCAATGGGGTCACGACGGTGTCGTCTGCCAGCCACCAGCAAGTTTCGTCCGGCCGACGGATGTGCGCCGTGTAGTGTCCCGAGCTGATCCCGCGGCCGCAGTGGTTCACCACGGCGTAGAGGTCGTACTTGGTGCAGCTTCGAGACGCGGAGGTTAGAGGAATGTTGAGTTCATTCTGCAAATACTCAATGCCGCGACGGACGCGGGGGTCCAGAGCGTCGATGAAGCAGCGATCGGTGCAGGGCTCCGAGTCGTCGTGTCCACCGTCGATGGGGGACAAGAGACCGCGGAGGTCGAGGCCGTGGACGGGGAAGTCGACGTTGTGAGAGAGTTTCCTCCATTGGTAGGTGCCGTGGGAGGTCGACAGCTCGAAGCGTTTGAGCTGGAGGACGAGCAATGGGGGAAGACTCCACAGCGAGAGCTGCTTCGTGTGAGGTGTTGATTGTTGGCATTGGGAGCACGAGGCGTCGAGGTGCTCGGTGCTGCAGAGCGACTGGAGGCTTCCCATGAGAGGGTGGGTCTTTGTAAGACGATATTGGATGTAGCTGGGGTGGTATCTTGTTGGGTAGGATTGCAGCCACCAGAATTCAGAGGCGTCTTGAGGATGCAGCTGGAGATCCCAGTCGATAGCAATGGTATCGCAGTTTTCGAGATCGAGTAATTCAGCGGCAGTTGCGGTGGGTAGGATCAGACAACCACGGCAACCTGTACTCCAGTGACAGCGACTACAGGCGATGCCATCGTCCCGCACGCGACGGAGAGAGAATGTTGGCGCGAAATGATGCGCTGAACCCTCGATTTGAGGTTTGGATATGTGGATATAGCTCGATTGAGGCTTGGATCGAGAGCTAAAGCCAACAAGGAATCGTTGAAGCACTATTTGATGGAGTGCTTGACCTGTTAGTGCTCCTCGGATTGAGCTGCACACGAATGGCGATCCACAAAGTGCTTGGCGAGTCGGTGTTGTGCAGTAAAACGGCACGAGGAAGCTATGGCGGTGCACGAAACGCAGATACACTTTTGTGCTCCCAGTTGTGGGAGCGGTGGTATCATCGCCACTACCTGCGATGTTGAAAACCTCAAATGCATGCGTCGGACTCGGTAGCACGCTTGCTGGTGTCTTGTCTTCTCTCTGGTCTCCAGTTCTATCGCTCACCAGTAAATTCTGAATGGTACTTTCTTCAAAACTCCCGACAATATATTCACAAGAGCCGAGCTTTGATCGCGAAGTGGAGAGCTGTGATAGCACATCCGCAACTGTAGAACGATCGTATACCTGCACCAGTGTACGAATGGGACCCCGCGAATGTCTGAACGACTGTGCGGAATGGAGGATCACCACCAAATCTCGTTTGTTTTCGCTTTTTGAATCAATGTTGTCTTCTACCAGTGGTAATTGGAGCGATGAGAATGGCTCAAATCGTGCAGACTGATGTGAGCATCGAGTACAAGTCAAAGCGCTCTTGAATTGTCCCGAAAATAATGCGTTGATCACCGAGGGCTCGCTCACAATATGAGAGACCCACCACTCCGTAGCTACAACCCGGTCATGGCGACCATTGCTATCTCCAATACACAATTGCGCCGAGGGGTTCTCCGTTGTAGACTCTGCGTCTCTCGATTTGAAAAGGTTCATCAGCAAGGCATGACTTCGTGGCGACAAGATATGCGATTCACTGTCTTGCGTTGGGTTTGAGCTCCGTTTCAATATGCCGCCCAGAAACCCTAACACGTATACGAGAAACTCTTGGGCATCTTGCTGATTTCCGCCGAACATTTGTGGAGAGAGAGCTGAAAATGCCTCCAACAATTTTGCTGGAGAAAGTGAGCTCTCAGCATCAGTAGCCCCTTGCCTTGTCGGATGCATTCCTACGAAAAGATCTCCAAGAGAACAGAGGAGTGATTTGTTCACAGGCCGCGCTGGAGATGCTGATGAAGACGACATGATAAGTGCTTGCCGGTGGTCTGTTTCAATGATGTGTGTTCGCAACAGCGGCGTGGTAGCCAAACATTGGAGGACGGCATTCATAAAGCAAGTATTACCCAAATTGGTCAGACCTCGCGGGATTGCACCAGTCGGTTTGAATGTGCGTTTGCTGGAATGCGGCGAAGTTGACGCCTCCAGGGCATCGCACGGCATGTCCAGGCCTATAAGTCCATCTTCATTTATGCCACCTCCTTGCTGTTCAATCTCCACAACGGAAAAGCGAAGCTCAAACGAAACTTTGCCCTGAGTCGCAGCATTCTCCAAAGCCCAAGACGAGAACAGAAATGGAAGTACCGAGCCCAAGGAATTCGCTAGTTGATCTTGTGGTAAAGTCATCGGTTCATCCTGTTGGATTAGTGTTTTGATCTCACCTGCATCGTTGCGCTCCGCAATGAGCACTTGACACTGGCACATTGGTGTTACTTCCGAGTTCGCGTCTTCGCCATGTCCACCCCAACTTTTCTGGAATAGAGCACCATCCAACACACTTTGCACAGTGCAGTGCTCAAAAGCTATCACCTGCGGAAATATGGCAACTCTTTCAAATCCATCACGGCTTGTGAAGTTTATCAAGATGCGGACCCAGAATCCATGCAAGGACAATTGGGCGCCTCGATAGAGCTGGATACGGGAAACCCAATCAGCTGGGAGCTCAAGTGAGTGCTCTGGTGCAAATAGTTTCATTCTATACCAATACGCGACCAGCACCCAGACTGGCAATGGCAGCATCACCTCACCGGACGGGAGTTCGGTCGCTTCTTGATGCAAGATTTGTGCGTGGGTATCTGCAGTCAAATCTCCGTCGTGACACTTGATTATCCCTTCGATAAGCTGTTGCCAGTCCCTAGGACTTAACAGACAGAAAGCGGTCGATTGCAACGTTTGCTCCGAGAAATAGCAGTCGAATAAATGCCTTAGTGGCATGTGATCGTGCCACATCATGTTTGAAGAGCTATCACCTTGATATTGGGAGCCGTGTTGTTTGAGATGGAAAAGCAGCAAGGCGGTTTCTATCTCAGCATGAGAAAGCCCTGGAATCTCCTGTGCCACCTCCGCGAATTGTTGTAAAGATAATACTTGTGGACGTTCAGAGGTCGTGGTAGGTAATCTGCCCGGGGACGCAGGTGGTGACAATTGAGAGGATTGCGATCTCCCGCGTCTCCTTATTGTGATATTCGCTTCGCGCTCACTGTCAATCGGACTGAGATCCATCGTAAGCTGCAAGAACACGCTCAATTGCTCGACATCGATCTGTCCGCAGCTGTATTCATCAAAAAGCTCGAATAGCGATCGATATACTTGATGAACAGTCGATGCGTGTGCACAGCAAAATCCCAAGACAAAAAGTTTGAGCTTTTCGCGAACATTCGGTACCTCTATTCTCTGTGACGACTTTGGCTCTTTGCTTGTGTTGGCGAAATTCCACGCAGTTTCAATCGCTTTTACGAGACGATCTTCATCAAGCACATCGCGGAATCTATCGACAATATAATCGAATGTTAAGCTGGTGGAATCAGTCGATAGAATGAAAAGAATGCTACGCAGTGCGCAGCGGAAGTCCTCACGTTGCTTGAATGAGATTCCACTTCGAACATGGAATATCCTAGAGTCACCCAACTTTGGAGCAGCAGCAATACGTGGTAGAATGTCATCATGGGCGTAAAGCAGCTTCGCGCCGAGGTTTGGAATCCAATTGATGAAATGAGATGAACCGTATGACCCCAAAACTGCCCTGAACTTTTCTAATGTGAGCATTCCCGTTGTCGACAAGCCAAAAAGCGTGCGAAGGAACTCGTCATGAACCCATGATTGAGTTACCACAACAGTTTTGCTGTGGCTGATAGCTGGGATTGAATCAACACATTTGAGGAAACGCAGTACGTCGGATCTGGAGACATTGCTGTCGTCACCATTTGCACTAATCATTCGAAAGACCATGTTCAAGTGATCACTCTGCAAGCCTTTGGCTGACGCGGCTACGCCTGCGGTGAACTCTGTAAGCGAGAGCTCCCCTGTGCCACTAACATTCCAATCACGAAACAGACGTTGCGCTAAATACTCTGGAATGCCTGCGAATGTTTCGTTCAGCAAGGTCTCTCGAAAGCGGTCGATGTCAAGTCCTTGCAAATGCCCGCAAGCTCGATTGAACGCAGAGGTGGCTGCATCCAGCTCATCTTTGGATAGTCGGCGGACAAATTTGTCATAGCGTGGGCTCGTAGTATCCGCTTTGCCACGAAACCAAGAGCGCATGACAATAAACCAACGCAACCTACCACGCGCGATGTGATGACTTTCGCGAATGCACCCAGCCTCACCGACAGACTGCTCTGTTTGCCACAGTGTGCCTATTTGTCAACCTAAACTCGTCCTTGCTAAAGGCAAATTTAATTTTAGGCGATGAAATCAACGAAGTTCTCGATTAGGATGTCGTTAGCAGTTCTACTTGCGAATGTACTACCGCTTCCCCACTTGTACCTGCCGGCTTGATATTTGTCCACATCGTCCGCTTCGCTGTCGTCGACTACCCACCCACCCAACCGCTAGATAGAGATGCCTAAAGCGCCAGGATGTTCTGGGTGTCACAGTTGTCGTTGGTGTAGCCCTTAAAGCAGGCGCAGACACCCGTCTCGGTGCCACAGAGACCGCGGCCGGAGCACGGGGAGACGTAGTTGTACTGATTGCTCTGTGCCGGCGGTGTGACTTTGTAAACCTTAAGGACAGTGTTGGCAGCGCCGGTAGCGGAGTTCCCGGAAAATGCTCTGTTCAGGGTGATATCCCAGTTAGCACCATTGACCACGACCGAGACGTACTTGAAGAACTGGTTCTCGAAGAAGATGAGATCTCCAGCTGCGAATGCAGGATCCGTCGTCACAGAAATCACATTGGCACCAAGAGCAACAGCAGCAGCCACGAGCTCTGTCACTACCATTCCGGATCCGGACGGAACGTCAAAGCGAGGGACGGCCGACGGTAACGTGTGCACAATTCCGTAGGTGAGCGTGATAGTGGTGGCGGCAGTAAGTTTTCCCACCACAACGTGTGATCCGAGCTTGAACAACGTGGGCAATGCTTCGACTGCCACTGCCGCAGGGTTAGCAACGGTAAGAGCGGTGAACGGAGTAGCACCCACGGTAGTCACAGTGATTGTCGATTGTGTCGTGAACCACTCGTTGTCAAAGCCCTCCTCGACAGTGTAAATCTTGGCGAATTTTTTCGTAGGATCAACCACACCATTGAAACCGTAGTCAGCTACTTCAGGTGCTCGCAGGTCGCCAGGATTATCGTAAAACTGGCAGACAACCGAAAGTCCAAGTGTACTTGCCAAGCGTGTTGATTCGTAGCCATCAAGATCCGTTCCCACGTAAGGCCCCGTTGGCTCACAGAGAATCTTACGGTAGGTCAGGTTGGGGATTTTCGTGATCGCTGCAGCCACGGCATCTGCATTAGTTTGTGCATTTGCCTGACTTGAATCGCTTATCATCGGGATTGGGTCAGTAATGTAAGATTCGCCGTGATAGTCAAAGAGACGAAGTCGCACGAAGTTTTCAGGGGGCCCAGTTCCAGAGTTAGCAGTCCACGAAGAGATAGAAGCAGCGAGGTACACGTGCAGTGCAAAGGCTTCATAGGTGGCTGAGCCTACAGACAGAAACATCGGATCCACTCCAACTTTGCAGGACCGTAGCGAGCAGTCCGGTCCGTGGTACCACGGGTCACACCGGCAGCCATAAGTCGCTCGACTGTCCCATAGATCGTAGCTGATACTCTGTACATTGTACGGAATTCCGAAGAGTGTACCGGGGGCCTTGAGTCCCAACTCACGAAGACTCTCACACGTGCCGTGTCCACTGCACTTGTTGGGACAAGCTGCACGCTGGCACGCCACACCTTCATAGCCGTCGAAGCACGTGCACGATCCCAACGATCGATCACACAGCCCCTTGTTGGAGCACTCCATGTAGAAATGCGCCTCACTGGTTGCAGCGTTCGGGTTGAAGTACTCGTACGTTCCGGATGGAGCCTGCTGGGAGTTGGTGAGAATCCAACTGCCCGTCCCTCGGTCCTGATCCATGTTGATGTCTCCCTTGGGCGTGTCCACATGCGCGTAGCCGAACTGGCACGTGCGCTCGATGCAGTCGTTGCCCTGGTAGTTCTTGTAGCAGTTGCACATGTCCTTGGCCATGCAGGCGCCGTTGCCCGAGCATCCGTTGGGACACTCGGCAGTCGTCGGGACGCTCAGCAGCGCCACCACCAGAAGCAGCAGCCCCGACGCCAGCAGCGTCTTGCGTCTGCCGCCCATAGTCGCTCGCTCACTCGTCCGAAGCTTCTTCTTGCAACCCGATGGATGGATCGTTGCCTCCAGGCCGTGGTTTGCCGAATGCCAAGTGCGCGACACCGGTCGGGCCGCGCGATCTTGCACCGCTCGACGCCCGAAGAGCCGTTCGCGACGAGTGAGCACCGCGATCTTTTGCGTCGCGTCCCCTCATGGGATCCGGACGGTTCAACGTGGATCGCTCGACGGTTGAGCGCTGAATTTAGCGATCGGTTGGTCTCTCTCGGATAATAATACAACGACGTGCATGTTGTGCCGCTGGTTGGTGCTGCAATCTCGTCTTGGTTGTCAACGATGAACCAGGGACAGCCGGACCCTCGTGCGCCGGAGTCGCAGCCGACGAGGCAGGGAAGGAGGTTGATTCGGGTGCGTACAGTACAGTCGGAGTTGGCGTGTTTGGTGAGATTGCGGTGCTGATGTTGTATCGTTTTTCGGTGTTTTTGCTCCCATTGCTACGGTAGATGCTGTTCCGATCAACTATCGAGGATTCAAAGGCTTCAGACGGAGATACACTAGAGCATGACAGTCGAGCTGAGGACGCGAAGAACTCTACGAATTATCAAGATAATTGCGACAAGAACGCTGCTGTACCTGCACCTACCAGTAAATTTGCGTCGTTGAAGCGAAAGCTGTTTCCGTCTCAGAATCGACGGCACCCTCGACATGTACCACCGCTTATGATCAGTCCTATCAATGCACCGGTGAAAGCTCCACCTTCACTTCCACCGATTGATAAATCTCGCAGATCCGTGTCAAGAACTTACGATGAAGACGCCAGCGAGGAAAACCAAATCATCGACTGTTCCTCGAAATCTATTTGTACGGAAAACTTTAAGCTGAATCATAGTCTAGAAGACACCCCTGAGAGTGACACCTCCTCCGCGGCGGAGGGTGACAATAATTGGAGATCGGGTGGTAGAAGAACGCTTATCGATGACGACGACGATAGAGACCTCGAGAGTGCAGTGGAAGCGCTAGACCTCGAGAGCTCAATTGCAGATAAGACGTTGGAAGAGGTGGGCGTTCTCTGTGAAAACTCGTAAGCCAACATCATACCGACAAAGTTGTTATTGAGTTGCTTACTAGATGAACAAAGCTATCGACGACTTGCGCGCGTGGAAAGAGATCCACGACCAGGAAACACAGAAAGCCTTGAACAAAATGGTACGACGCAACAACGCATCCACGCAAATTTGTCGCGCCTCACTGTGTTGTACGTGATGTGAACAGCATGCTGAAGAGTTCCAACCACACCTTGCTGAACCCTCGGAAGACCTCACTACATGTGACGACCATTTCGCAGAGCACCTGGAGGTCGGCAAATACCCATTGCTTACACTGGTAGTGAGTACTTACTAACGCTTCAATTCTGCCTCTGTAGCTCAAGCGCCAGCAGCAGCAACGCGACCGGGAAGCTCAGACACTCGAACTTCGAAAAGAAGCCGAGGCGTACCAACTCGAGGTATTCTTCGCCGCAAATAATCCTTTCTCAGCTACCGACCATCTAACTCAAAACCACTACAGTGTAACGCGTTCAGGACTACTTTGGATGAATGCGAAGCTACTCGAGTCGAGCAGGCATTGCAAAGCAATAGTGACTCGGAAGGGTTGGCACTGTCGCGACTGCGCAACGAACTCTTCCAGTTGGACGTGAAGCAGCGACAAGAGGCTCTGCTGCAGGAGCTCCAGGGAGCCGACAACGATCTAGGTAAGCCGATACATTCTATCCCCTGCGTAGTAAGCTAGACATGAACATCACTAACTGTAGTGCGCCGGCATTCCTCAACCAGACATGAACATGGCCGATGTCCAGGTAGAAGTTGAAGTTCCACATTGCAGTCTTCATCCAAGGTTGACATTTCTAACGACACTCCACCGCGTTCATTGCAGGCCTTCACTGGTGAGTTGGACGCCATCCTAGCGCAGTTCGACAGCTCCAGCGTCCACGGCGAAGTGCAGTAGGTTCCTAGGTTGAAGACGACGATCTGATAAGCCCGTCCAAAGCGATGCCAATCACACTTCCCCCTCAAATCTCTCACCACAGGGTATAAAATCCCACAATCACCATCAAACCTAAAACATCAACACTCTCGTATAACTTCCTACAGGTCTTCCTCCTCAGGCCGCATAGACCCCCGCTGTACTGACAGGTTCCCTCCCCCCTTTGACCATATCCGAATCCGCCTTCAATCCCTCCCTCCCCCATGGCCGCCCGCGAGCTCATCGCGCTTGAGGACGTGGCCAAGATGCCGGCGCCGGGGCTCAGCGCCCCCGCCAACGTGAGCTTCAG
>JAIKVD010000854.1:0-14363 GCA_024679075.1 Phytophthora uliginosa
GCGCGCAGACTCAGCGAGGTTCTGAGCCTCCATCGCGTCGCCCCTCGCCTGATCGGTCTCCCGCACCATCAGCTGATACAGCTGAATCGTCAGGCGCTCCGAGCGATGTGTCGATTCAGAGCCGCGAGGGCCCTCGATAGTCGCCGAAACCGGCGACCCTTCAGAGTCGAGGCTCTGAAGCGACGCTTCGCCTTAACGAGACGACCTTTCGCCGAGATGGTCCGCCCCCGCTTGTTGATGCGTCAGGCGCTCGGCGCTGGATCGCCGAGCGCATCGTGGATCATGATACGCGTAGGGCTCGCGCATTGGGTACGGCGTCGACGTCCCGTCGGGCGCGTGCGACCGAAAGGCACTATCGGGTCCGCTGGCTTGGATTCCCGCCAGAGGAGGACACATGGGAGCCTCGAAAGCGTCTGATTGAGGACATTCCAGACGTCGTGAAGGCGTACGAGGCCACGCTCGCACTGGTATCCGACGACGGCAGCTTGGAAGACGACCATAATCTCTTGAGCGCTATCGCTCACGAGTACCCGCGACGTGAGTTCCTGGATTATGACGACGCCGTTGAGTCAAGCACCAGCAATGAAGTTCCAGCGAATAGTGGCGGCGCGAACAGCCGCGACGAAAGCGATGACGATCATGCCTCAAGGAGTGTTGACATGGATGTTTCAGGAGCCACGTCGTCCACTACGAGATCCACCGATCGTAGCGTCGTGTTCCCCTCGGCCTGCACTTGCTTCACGCGCGCCTGAAGGTCTCGATGCCCCTGTGAAGCGCCCCACTCGGCTGCACGTTGCCGAGCGGACTCGATGACGGTTGCGACAGCACTCACCTTGGGTGAGTGCAACTTTGAGAGGGGGGTGATGTAACGAGCTGGTTACGGTTACACAAGTAGGTAGACAGAGTTACATAAGTAGGTAGAAGCCACATGGCTACATACACAAAAGTAGGTACAGGCACACGGCTAGCGTGTGTCCTGTTGTCATTACCTGATTGGGTGAAAGTGGGGAGCCAGATCCATTTCAACCAATCAGGCATCGACTTAGATTTGAGTGGCTCACAAGAGGACGGGAGGCCTCCGCCCCCGTTCCATAAATAAACAGAGTTAAATTTTCCCCAAACCTATCACTTGGTTCTACTATAGCGAGCTTCCTCTTGCAACCATAGTGTACGCTAGTGACGGCACTTCTTACCCCGTTACAATCGAAGTCCTTGACAGGGGGCGACTCTGCAGTTGTTGGCACCGACTCCAACCGTGCCATTGGGCTCTGGCGCGTCGGCATTTATCGACGCCACAAAGCTTGGTCACCGGTTCACTCTCGCTCAGCGGCAAATCACTACACCACAGCTGCCTCCACCACGATGCGATCCATGGCACTGGCGAGCGTCGTGGTGCCCGGCTTCCTTCGTCACCTTGGTGAGCTTTGTGATGTCGTAGAGCCCGGCGACACACTGGTAAGCGCCCGCTGTGCGGTGAACGGCGTTCGTGCACGCAACCATCGTCCCCACACTTGACCTTGGTCTTCTGGAGGTCCGGATGGTGCTAGACACGTCGGTAAGTTGCTGCCACCCGTCATCCAATGTGGCTCGCGATCGATGCTACTGCTGCCATCTTGGTGAGCCCGCGCTGCTGCATGGTCTGTGGCATCATTGTCTTACGGGACACGTAGCGTCTTATAGTCCACCCCCTGCGTCTCATGAAGCTCGTTGCTAGAAGTGTGCCATCCGCAGCGCGCATGCTTCTCCAGCGGCTCGCACGCTTCGCCAACTTCGTTCCGACAACCCAGTTCATGACGATGTGACGGCACATCATGACCGGCTCTGCATTCCCATCTGCTTCTCCGGAGGCATATGTCGATCACTTTCGTGACACATGACGACCGCGTAGACGAGTCAGGTGAGTCATCAATAATTGTCGGGCTCTCGGATTCAAGTTCAGGTGCCACAGAGCCGTTTTGCGGCTGGGCTCTTCATCATTCTTGTAATAGCTGTTCACTTGATAGTCGAATCACTGTGCCGGCGTGTGTAGCTGGTTTGGACGTGCTCGACACCGTTGTAGCCTTCGCCAGTCGTCGTCACGGTAGACCAATCCTGCCAGCACCAATCGAGTCATGTCCAGCCGTCGTAATGCGTTGGCCACGGCTCTGAACATCATCTGAAGCTCTGACAGACATCCGATTGTGTCTGGATTGTCGTCTAATGCTTGACCATGAGTCACCACAAGTCCCTCGTTGCTTCAGCATTTCTGCGGTCTTCAGCACTCATAGCCATGCTTCCGGGGGTGCTCTGGCGGGCCTTCGAGTCATCGCCAGTCGTCCAACTCGATCCTGGAATGCTCGATATCATGTCAGCGCTGCGGTTGAGTTGTCGTGGCTTGTAAAACTTCTTTTCAATCGTAGATCTTCGTCCGAATTCGATTGCGTTCACTCTCCATGTAGTATGCAAACCTGCAGTAACGATTTTCGTCTGCATACCTGGGCTGCATTGCCCCAGGTGCAGTTCATCGTGACGTTGAGTTGTCGCTGCCGGGTCCTAAGCTGCATTACCGGCCTCGACCATCCGAAGACGTAGTCCATGTCGTGTGCGCTGAGTACTTGTCGACAACTGCGTCTCGCTGATAACGTCCTTGTAATCTCCAGTCCGTTTTCCCCGTTCCATGTACGGCCAGATGCGGCTGATCCACTCGAAGTGAGATTTCGGTGCGCTATCATCCTGAGCATACTCCGAACAATTTGCACTGCTTTCGCCAGTCGTAGACAAGGGGGGTCTCTTGTCCGCACGTCTGACCAGCTCCTTGTTGATCTTGGCTTGTGAGTGATTTATCGCCAGAATGGTACGGGGCTCGCCACACGTGGAATCAGCGCAGGACTTGTGCTTGAGAGAGGTGTCATCATCCCGAATTTGAATAGAGCCCCCAGAAGCTGGATTTTGCCCATCTGGTTCATCCGATGGTGACTCGTAAATAGCTTCATGAATTCGGTTGAGGTCGTTGAGCTCGGCCTTCCTGCTTGGGTTCAGGACCACTTTTGACACCTTCGCTTAGTGCTTCGGTCGCCAGTGAGTTCGCGGACGCGTTGTACTCTCGGACGACAGGACCGTATTTTACCCACCGCAGCCGTGCCGTAATCTCTTTGTGGCGGCTTCGTTGAGTCACCAATGACCCTTCCCGGTCTACAATCACCCCTAGGGATTGCCGGATTGCGAGCTTCGAGTCCACAACTATAACCAATTATTCGGCACCATACTGTAGCACTGCGATAACACCATTGTTCATCCACACGTACTCGGCAATATCGCATGTGGTCTTCTCGAGGTAAGCACTTGCGGCAATTACTATCTGCCATTCCGGTAGGCGCCACACAATCCAGGAGCAGCTGCCATAGTCGTGATTCACTGAACCACCAAATGACACCACGAAACCAGTATAATTATACGGTAGACGGACGAACGGAAGGTGCCGGTCCATACAAGTTGTCGGAGAACTGGTTGGCGTTGTACCTTCGTAGTTTGAGGCATCAGCCTCTTCCATGTTCAGGACGCAGATCACCGACATGTGCGTAATCTCTGCTGAACTCGCTGAAGCTGCAGCGACGTATCCGGAGGCTGGATGAGTAGTCGGTGCATGGTCAGTCAGGGTATTCGGCTTTGAGTGATCATGTTCGTCATCCTTCATCGGCTCAATATTATCTCGGGTTGCCCCAAGATACGTGGGTTGGGCGACGCTGGAACGTGAAGCTTGCGCCACCCCTGGCGAGTCATCGGCAGCTATACGAAGACTCCTGTCGTGCCCCAGCGATGACAGTTCTGGATCCTTGCCTTCTGACAAGTCGTCAGAACCGTCTCTACCGTTGCCGCTAGAGCTTCCATTTCGCCTACCGTTGAGTAGGTTAATACACAGCTCACAGGGCCGGTGACAGATATGCACTGAGCGAGAGAGTCTGCCACAAGCGGCGCAAGGCGCATATTGTCGCGGCCGCTCATCCCGGTTGCCACGGCTCTGAGACCAGTTGTCCCGGCTGAAGATCCGTCTGGTCAAGTCGCCCGTGAGAGGTCGATTCCCGGATCCAGCATAATTGCCTTTGGTGATAACCCGTTGTTCCTCGTCATTGACAACCGCAAGATAGCAGTCGCTGTCGTTCGTCAAATAACCTCCGCTCCAGTGCTCTCCATAGTATCGCGGGTCTTCAAAATCATCGGAGTCATAGTCACTAGCGCCTTCACTGTAGCTGCCACTGTGGTGTAGCTGGTGCGAACGCGTACGGTCGACTGATACATCTCGGGCGTCTCGTTTCTGTAGTTCCGCGACAATATCAGCCACAGATGCATCCGCCAAAGTTACGCGATGTAGGCTCCGTGAGTCATCGCGGAGACGCTCATAATCTCGTTCGCGTCGGTCACGACGGGCGCAGTCATCTCGTGGATCCTTTCGGCGTCGGTCATTGCGGCAGCGCGAGTCATCATGGCGCCTGTCATTACATCGTACAAAGGCGCGTAGCCACTGCATTGAGTTTTCGCTCTTGTTCCGACGACTTGAGAATGCTTTGATCTGCCCCAGTGGTCGGTGTGTCGCCACTTCGATCCGCGGGGTCGAGTTGAGCAACTCGGGCTCGGTCACTTCTTGAATCTGCCACAGGAACTCACCCACCTGGACACCACCATCTCCAGTAAACCCGTCATCGCCACCTGATGAGGCATCGTCAGGTTGAAAACGGCGGATTGGAATTCGTCCAGTGCTGCGTTTGGCGCCTCCCGTCGATCTCGAGTTTCGGTAGCACGCGCAGGTCGTTCCACCCGAGTTGTCGATTGCGGGATCACCATGTGAGAGCTTTGGAAGTATGACGAGCGTTCGACAGACTTGCTAAACACTCCACCATCATTCAGGCGGCTCACTTCTTCTTGTTCTCCCCAATTGAATGTGGTCGTCCCGAAGCTGCGCGTAATGTTGTCTTCCACTTCCAGAGTTCGGCACCGGCTTCGGCTGGTAGAAACCGCTCGAGAGTTGACGGTGATGGTTGCAAAGTGGGCTTCAGTCCCAGAGCTTTCAGAAACAACACCGTATCCTTCGTCACTTGTCCAATTGTCGTCGAGGTCACCAGTTGCTCCAACTCGTGGCTGAGGTCAGTCCACACCGCTTGCCGAATAAGTTTGGGCTCGAAAATCCGTCCCCACTCGCTAGCTTTCACCACTTCATAGCATCGCCCGAGCACCTTGTTTGCTGCCGGCGTGTCTCCGTTGATCGGTGGACGATTGTCGGTGGTTTGCCCGGTCACTTGAGCTCTCGTCACCGGAGATTTTGGGTCTTCGGTGCGGTCTTCAAATTCTTCAACGTCATCATACGCTGGCTCGAGGCCAGTCACATCATCCAGTTCGTCCACAAGGGTTCGCGAAACGGGGAGAGCGTCTTCGTCCAACTCGCTCGCGAGGCTTTGCGATAAAGAGTGCGCCCCACCGCTGCGTCCCGCAGACATCACTGAATCTTCCGGAATCTCCGGTGTCATCACCGCTGGCGCAGGCGCCTTCTCCTCCAGGTAGTCAACATAATCGTCGTTCGTCTCTCCATGCTTGGCGTCGGATCTATTCATTAACTCGTCGAAGTTGACAGCGCGCTCAGCAATCGAATCGAATTGGGGCGTGATCAGTGCCGCCGTCGAGTCATCGCCACGCGTTCCGCCATACGTCATTGGAGTCGCTGGTACCGTCGAACTTGATTCCTTCGCCATTCTTCTTCTTTTTCTTCTTTTTCTTCTTTGTTGCTCGTAATATCAGTTGACCTGCTGTAGCACGAGAAACAGAAGGTCACACCAATCCCGGGTCGCGGCACCAGTTGTCGCGTAGGAACACGCCAGAATTATACAAATGTAGGCACACTTCCCCACCAACAACACCCACCAAGTCACTAAGACTCAATGGGCTTGTTTGGGTTAGGACCTGAAGGACCAGGAACTTTCCCTTGCACCGGGTTGATGTTTCCCCTGTGTACCGTGGTTTCCGCGGGTCAACCAACAAACCCAGCGTCACTAGACACGAGCAAAGGCTAGCACGCTCTCTCACGCAAATATACCCAGAAGGAAGGGTCCCAGCCAATTACGGCTTGATACGAGGGTGCCGGAGCTATACTCCGGCGGAAGAATAGGTGGGGTGCGCTCTCGCTCCCCCAACACACGGCGACAACTCGCCACAATCCACACAGGCCACTACAATCTCTTGGCCTTGCCAGGGTGAACACACACTACAATACTAGTAGGCGTGCCCTCCGACAGTCATAATCCTTCCTACCAGGTTTATCCAGACGCTACGTGTACTTACCGATAGCCGGACTTCTACCTTGAGTGGTTGAGAGGAAAATCTGTTCTGTTATTTGTTGCCCAATGGGCTTACCTGATTTACCTTGTCTTTCCTATGTTCTAATACAAATATCTAGTATAAACGCGTCCGTTTTGGGCTGCCCCGCGTAACCCACGCCTCTTCGCAAAGATCTCAGTCGTTTCGGCCGCTGCCGACGATTCGAACGGCTCTTGGAAGGGTCGCCGTCAACTCGATCTCACTTGAACAGTCGCCGAAGACTCAGACCCACGGATCTCTCCTGATTGGTTGACGCGTCGTCGTCACGTCTTCGGCTCCAGCGTTGTGTGGACCCAATCTTCGATGGGACGGGTAGACCTGCGACGCCCACCACCATTCCCGTCTGCGACGCCGTGATACACGAGTTGCGCGTCATCACCTCGTTGGACAATCAGCGGCGAGAAGAACACGATCGAAGTCCTTGACAGGGGTCGACTCTGCAGTTGTCGGCACCGACTCCAACCGTGTCATTGGGCTCTGGCGCGTTGGCATTTATCGACGCCACAAAGCTTGGTCACCGGTTCACTCTCGCTCAGTGGTAAATCACTACGCCACAGTTGTCGATGGAAAGAACTATCGTGTTCAGGCCCCGTCCGACATCGACTTGCAAACTGCGCACTACAACGGTATGCTTCATGCTGCTGTTGGAATATTTTATCGACTGACATGTGTACATACATTATGCGTTTAGGTTGGGTACATTCGGTACTTGTGACTGGCACACTTTGTTACGGCTGCGATGGCACTCTTGTGTGAGCGAAGCATAACTGCTCCGGTTCATGGAACGACGGGAAGATGAGCGTCGCACTGCAAGAGAAACTTGCGGAACCCAGCATCACTGTTCCCAGGACTGGCGTTGCTGCTGATACAGCATTCCCAGTGTCAAAGGGGATGCGCGGACGTATGATTACGCCGCTCAAGGACGGTGACCTGGAGCGTATTCCCGAGAAGTACTGACTGGGAATGCTCGCAATGAGCAATGCGATAACATCGCTGCGGCAGTCAGGTGCATAGAACGCCCACCCTTTTCACCACGATATTCTACTTTATAGATCGAGCTAATACTGTACCTCTTTGGTCATTTTTCCGACTAAAAGCGTTCTGGCGTCGCAGAAATCGGTTGGTCCAGACTAATTACACTCTTCACCGTACCGTTATGCTGCCAGGGCAACTGGGTGGGGTGGGTCAGGTGGGACGCTGCTTACGTGTAGCAATATCAGAGGCTACATGTAGAGTAATTTCTTTCGCGATTGGAGGGTCAATACAGCCGTCCCCCTCGATAAGCGTGCCGTCTCTGGTTATAGCCCTTCAGCAATCGATTATCCATGGTGTCTGAAGAAGATGGGCTGATGCGCCGAGATATGCCTAATGTACTGATTTAGTGAACCAGACATCCCGATCGAAGCGATGCATCCACCTCCCCACTAAGTTAAACAACGTAAGGCTCAGAATGAACATTAATTCTGCAAGACTGTGAGAGCTACGGCCCCGATGACGACAGTGATGTCCATTTTTCATTAGCTCATCTGTGGCACGGACCATTCCGCGTGATTGAGAAGATTGGAGAACACGCCGTCAAGATCGAGACTGCCGGCACCGAGTACAGGCCATTTCCCATAGTGCACGTGCCTAAGTTGAAACTGGTGAAGACCTTCCCAGATCGACCTGTGGCACGTCTGATGGACGACGAAACGGATCGTCTCGACTTCGACGAAGCCCTCTTGCCTGAGGACAGTTGGATCCAGGAGTTGGGTGAAGACAAATACGAGGTGGAAAAGATTACGGAAATGAGAACGGGGAAGCGGACTTGTTACGGTCGGATCTACCGCGAGTTCTGTTGGAATATGCAATCGACAGTGTCAAGTATCAGCCCGAAGTGAAGACGACCGGGCGCCTGTATGGTGTAACGGTCTAACAGCGTATGTTCCACAGGTATGGTTGTGAGTTCAATCCCCGCGGCGCCCTTACTTTTCCAACAAGATCCGGGTGCAATGGTGTGGGTATGAGGAACCGTCGTGGGTAGATGAGGCAGATCTCAACTGTGGAGCGATATTGCATGACTTCCTGCGGAGCCACACAAACCGGAATAGGTTCGAAGTGATGCAGTCTCACGAGGAGTAGTGAGGCAGATACCCATCGAGGCGAGTTGGTCGCTTTGTATGGGCGAGAGGAAGACGGATCTGCAGGATAGGTGCAGATCGGAAGAAAAGGGAATTACATGTCTACATGAAAAGATCCGGGATCAGTGAGACCGGAGTCAATAACCAAGGAAAATCAATTGGAGTGAGGCGAAAGAGGATGAACAGGATCCGAACAATGTCGAGGTCAAGACCGAAGTTGGAAAGAACATTATTAAGTGGAAGAATTAAACGCGACTAACTCGGAGGACTTGCGCCCGAAGCCAGCGAACACAGCGTAAGGACCTGGCACCGCAGATCCCGACCTTTCACGTCTCCAGCCACTTGAACCTCAAACAATTTGTCGGTGAGACGTGAGATGGAGTGAGAAGGGTGTTGGTGAGGGAGGTCGCGGTAGTGGTTGCGCCATGGATCCACGGAATTCGCCTTGTCCAGAGCCTCAAGAAGATCGGTGGGCTCGTCCCGGTGCAGAATTGGATCCGCGAGATTCGCCTGACGGGACTCCAGGCTAGGGAACCAGGTGACCGTCTCGGATCGCTTCGGGAAGTGCAGGAAAAACGGGTCCAGTAATAGATCCAGGTCACACCAGCCGTCCCGCATAGCCAAAATCAAAACCTCCAAGAACGCTTTCCAACGATTGCCTGCGAGAGACCGACGGTTGTTCCGCTCCTTACGATACACTACAAGCCATGGATACTTGTTCACCATAGCCCGAGTAATCGGGAAGGAGTGAGTCGACTCCCAGTACGATTGAAGGCTGTCAACTTCATGGGCCTTGTATCGCTGGATCGCAAGCCCGAGTCTCCCACCGACATCGATCTCGAAGGTGATGGTGGTGTCAGCCCCTCCAGCACCTCCCACGGTTGGGAATCCAACAACGCCCTCACGTTTTCTTCGGTGATCAAATCGGCGCAGTAATCCTGGATAGTGTACTGCCGTCGATCACCGGGACTTAAACGAGGAAACAGCCAACCCGCCTGAGTCGGAAGGGCAGGGAATAAGGTGTTGATCGACATGTTGACCATCGCCACATCAGACAACTGGGCCGCCAACCAGGGATCCACGTCGGATTGGATCAGCGCTCGCGCTTGAGCGCGACCTGGAATGCAGAGTGTCTCAGGCCCAAAAGGCGCCACTGGAGCCATCGGACCAGAGGGCCTCGCAGATCGGCGACGTGGAGACCCTGGCAGCTTACCCAAAGAACCAATACTTGGAGGCGGGTTGGGGGCAGAACCATGATCGGAACTTGAATCGTCAGATCCATCAGGGGGTGCCCCAGATCCAGCCACTTTGGGACCACGACGAGGCGACGCGTGCTGTCGCCGTCGTTCAGCCGAACGCGATTGGGAGAGAGCCTGCAAGGTCTGAGCCTCGAGAAGTTCGTCAGCTACCTCCGCGGCGTCCTCATCCTCGTCCTCGGCACCAGACTCGGCGTCCGCAGCCTCGTTACTCTGTGGTCTGCTGGGGCCATCCGATCCTGGGTCGACATCAGAATCGGCGTCGTCCCCGCTCGAACGCCCCCCATCGTCGGCGATGTCCTCGTCACCTCCAGTTAAGTCGACAGGACCGGAACTGTGATCTTCCACCGATCGATCGGTTTCGAGATCGTCGTCGTCGTTCTGGGGCAGAGGCGGAACGCGACGCTTGGCGGGAGGCACGGGGCTGGACTCGGACGACGCGGAAGGACTGCGAGGCCGCTTAGAGGATGTGGGATCGACATTAGGTCCACGATCCACCGCATCTCCGCCTTCAGGATTGGAGACTCTGCCGGGGGTGGATGGATCTACAGGCGTCTCGCGGAGAGACTGCAACACGGCTGCTGGGTTCAGCGCCTCCGCGGCCGGAAGTGGTTGAGCACCCACGGCAGTGGCTACGATCGTCAGCCTTTGCCGAGCGACTTCGAGCTCTCTCCGAAGCGCGTCGTGATCGAGTTGGATCCGGTTGCGTTCCTGACGAGCGGCATCCCGCTCACGCTGGAGCACCCAGTCGAAATGTTGTAAGTCACAAAGACGGCGCTCCGCCTCAGCGAGACGTTTTTCCAAACCTTCCCGGGAACGTTCGCCGGCCGGCAGATCTCCACCTGGCATACATCAAGGACATCAGAGTTGCGGTTAGTGTTGCAGGATACGCCAACGAGCAGTACAAGGAGCGGAGTGTACGCAAGGAGAGTAGAGAGGTCGCCTCGACAGCGATCCGCGTCGTGCACGGCCGTGTCCCGCTAGATGGCCGTCTGATCCAGGTCCGCCAGAGCAGCGGTGTGAGTGGCTCGAAGGCGATTCAGCTCCGCCAAGGACTCACGATGCAGGCGCTGGTAAGCTTGTAGGTCATCCCTCAAAGGACCGATCTGACTCTCAGCAGCGGCAGTAGCGGTTTGAGCCTGATCTCTCTCGCTTGTGAGGCGGGTTACCTCGGGATCTGCCGCGCGCAATTCGACTTCTCGCAGAGTCGTCAGGACGCGAGTCAAGCTGCCCTCGGTTAGACGTAACGTATGTTCGACATCTTCACGCTCGCGCTCTAGCTGACGCTGCTGCACCTGGAGTTGCTCGATCTCGGGCCCAGCAAGTTGCAATTCCTCAGCCAGATGATCGCTTTCCGCTTGAAGCGTGTCACGTTCTCTGAGAGCCCGATCCAAGCGCTGCTCCAAATCACAAATTCCATCGCTCTGCTGTTGAACTTGCGACTGCAACGCGGCTAACGCTGGATCAGGGGCCGATCCAACACTCCCGTCGTCTCGACGAGATCCAACCTCGTACGCGCAGGCTCTGCAGCTCCTCTCGCTGAGCGCCATAGCTGCGTTCTAACGCCCGGAGATCGTGAGTCTGGCGCAGTAGGGTGGTCGAGAGCTGGTGCTGATGATCGATGGCTCGATCACGAGCCGCCACAGCAGTCCGAAGCTCCGCATCCAGACGCGACGCGCGGTCCCTCAGCGCCCGATTCAGCTGCCTAAGCTCACTGGCGGTGGCGTTGGGGTTGGGCGGAGGAGAGCTACTTGGGGATCTCGGAGCCGGAGTGTCATGCGCCATGAGAGACGAGAGGAATTCAGCAGGTTGCAGACGACGGTGAAATGGCGAATGGCCCAAAGTGGAAGCCGAGTGATGGAATGTGTCCGCAGTGATGCCAGTTGGGTGACAACAACTGCGGACAGGAGGCGACTGTGGAGAAGCAAGATCGGAGAAATGAGAAACCCGAGGTGATTGGCAGGAGACCGACCCGGTCACTATTCCGGGAGACTGACCAAGTAGGATCAGCACAGGAGGAGGGGGCGCAAAGATACAAGCCCGAGGAGGCGGAAAGAGCAGGGAGAACGGACGCTGACAGTTCAAGCCTAGGTCAGAAGAATCGAAGGACATCGGGATGAAGTGGATCTGGACCCGGGATCAGATCCAGATCTGGACCCGGGATCAGATCCAGATCTGATACCGTAGATCTGATCGAAGACCGGTCGACAGGAAGCATGGATGACGCCATAGTGGAGGTAAAGGGAGGTTTTTTTGGATCGGATCGGACTTAAGCATAAATCAGTATCGAATTTCTGCTGGACCGCTTCTTCGAACTGCGAATTATTTTTGTTTTTAGGGGGCGCCTTTTGTCAAATAGTTGGAGGTGTGCCAAGACAGAATGGGTGGAGCCACGCGCGACATCCGCTCGTTCTTCGGGGCCCAGCCGCCGACCAAGAAGCGCCGCACGCAACAAGGATCCCGTAGCAAGACCGAGGCGATCGAAGTCGCCACCGAAGCATCCCAAGTCGAGCCAAGCGAGGTCACCGTCGAGGCGCAGGTCGGGCAGGCCCAAACCCAGGACGATGAGCCGCAAGAGCAGGGCGAGACGCTGCCAGTGACGAGCTTCGCGGATCTCCAGAAGACTTCGCAGCTGCGCTCGCTCCTGCATGAGTCGTGGTTCGATGAGCTGCAGAGGGAGTTTTCACGCGGCTCCTTCCAGGCGCTCACGCGGTTCCTGGAGGGCGAGGAAGGCCGCAAAAAGACCATCTACCCGCCGCCCGCGGACGTGTTCGCGGCGCTGCGAGACTGCGCCTTCTCCGACCTCAAGGTGGTGATTCTAGGTCAGGACCCGTACCACGGGCTGCAGCAGGCACACGGACTGAGTTTCTCGGTGCGCCACGGAGTCCCGCCGCCGCCCAGCCTCAAGAACATCTTCAAGGAGGCCATGAACGACGTGGGCATTGCGCGCCCCACGCACGGCTGCTTGTCTTGCTGGAGTCGACAGGGCGTGCTGCTGCTCAACACTGTGCTTACGGTCCGTCGAGGAGAGGCGAACTCGCACAAGAAGCGCGGCTGGGAGCAGTTCACAGACGCCGTCATCTCCAGGGTCAGCAAGGAAGCCTCCAACGTCGTGTTCCTGCTCTGGGGGAAACCTGCACAGGAGAAGGGCGCGCTGATCGACACAAAGCGACACCTGGTGGTGCGCTCCTCGCACCCGTCACCACTGGGCGCCACCAAGACCAACGCACCGTTCCTGGGCTCCAAGTGCTTCTCACGTGCCAACAGCTACCTCAAAGAGCACGGCAAGGAGCCCATCGACTGGAGCGTGGAATAACCCCCGATGGTTGAGCGAGGGTGTACGCTTTGATTGCTAGCTTGTTAGTTACTACCTAATACAAAAACTGATGTGTCGACCGAAGGCTACGCCGTCTTGCGGAAACTACGGCACCGCGCTCGCTGGCGATACCCCCATACATCGAGCTCTGCAAGCGTGAGGGGCATGCGTCGACGCGAAAGGAACGCCACGATACGCACCCGCGTCTCAACAAGAGCTTCACGAAAGTGCATCAGCGTCGTGGTCGGGTCTCGCTGCAACTGCTGCTTCCACACGGCGTCCATCACGAGAAGCGAGTGCGCGAATACGTGCGCAAGTGCGATTTCTGCGGGCCCGCCCTCCGCACATGCGAGCCGATGAGAGAATGCTGCGGATGCGAGTAAAGACGCATCGCCCATTAATGCCGTGAAGCCGCGCAGCTCTGGATGCGTCCGACTCGGCTGTTGTGACGTCTCCAGCTCGGCGTTCTCCGTGCCGCAGCATGGACAAACTAAGGGCAGTGGCTCCTTGAGTTTCAAGTGACAGAGCAGCATTTCCAGCAGGTTCAGCGCGCACAGACACACAGGAAAGCGGTTCTCGCGTAGCATACGCTGCAGCACGCAACAAGCAAACGAGCAAGGATCAATGTGAGTGACCATCGTACACCTTGTGCAAGCCCCAGCACTCATTACCTTAAACTCATCATTGAGATGATCGGAAAAGTAGAGCAGCATCCGAATCGCCAACCGTCCGGAGGTGCGGAGATCAGACGCAGGGTCGTCATTCTGCAACAAGAGCAACAGGCGGCGAGACTGAGCATGGGCTCGTGACGCGCCGTAGAGGCGCAAGATGTTCGAACTCAAGGACTACGCACTTGGAATCCAACGTCACGCCAGCGCACGTTGACGCGTCCCTCGTACGGCAGCGTGGAGAACAAGCCGCTCCACAGATGCTGCAGCATGTCGTCGTCCTCTGCACAATTGGCGGCGTGTCAGACTCCATCTCATCCTGTTTCAGCGCAGTGCACTAAGTCCCTCAGTACCTGGCAGCGTCGGGTCGAACTGCTCTCGCGCTGTCTGTCGCAGGGCGTAGATCTCCCCCATCTGCATCAGCCACAACACGCAGCAGGTCCTCAGTCTTTCTCGCTCGTTTTCTCGACCATGCAGGGCTCGCTCACCTGTGCCGACGTGGCAAAGTCCTCGTAGTCGCCGATGCGATCGGGGAAGACCCACTTCCAGCACGGCCACTGGCTGCAGGGTCGGCAGCACAGCGGCTGCCTGTCCTCATCCAAGGCCTCGTCGCCAGCGACGGCAACGCTGGGGGCGAAGTACGGCGTCTGGCCATGCGCGT